>WEDG01000518.1:0-80977 GCA_017591395.1 Schistocephalus solidus
TCGGACGCGAATCGGATCCGAGGATACGAATTTTCGGACGCGAATCGGATCCGACCATGACTTCGAATTCGGACGCGAATCGGATCCGAAAAATTCGTATCTCGTTTTTCAACCGCACAGCGGAACCCCTTACTCCTTTGGTTGACGCCCATACTAGCTAAACGGTTAAAAACGATCCCCATTACATTCTAATCAGAATAGTTATTAATGATAAGTTGACTCCTCGCGGAAGACTGAGTGAGCAAATAGAATCTATTTTTGTTTAAAAATATGCAAAGCGTAAGTGTACAAAAATAAATCTTTTAAATTTCTCCTAATCAGTTGTCCTGTGTTAATGGTCCTGCCAATCCCTCAGCCGTTTCATGAGGTATCCACCCTGTAATGAAAAGACAATAAAATTAGTGATGGTAGAGTAAACAATGCGCATGTGTTTTATGTAGTAAATTTTTGTATACAACGCGTTGATAATTAAAATCTACTTACCGTCAGCTAGTGCCCCAGGGCTGCGCCTTTTTCTGCAGTTGGTCATATGCCTTTTTAAAGGCCTTTTTGAAAGATCGTTCTAGCTGCAGTTTGTTTGCCTTTTACGGAATATTCCAAAGAATGAACACGTCTGCGGTGCACATGAATTAGTTAATAATGAGAAATTTCTTACCCAAAAGAATTCCGTAATAAGTGGAGAGAAAAAAGCCTTTTTGTCCTAGTAGCGATCGTAGAAAGTTAGCCAGTGGAGTCACCTCATCGGCAAAAGAGTGATGTGCGAAAACGCGATCAGCAAAATTGCTGACGCTATTGCCCGCCAAGGGAGGCCAAATGTGTAACCTAGTAAGACGGTTATTAATGTCCAGAAAACCTACCAATTGCTGTCTATATGCCCTCTCTGCGACAGCTTTGGTCAGGGCATCTACTTCGTCAAGGGCGATGCCGTGTGACAACGAGAGGAACGGGATGTTCGAAACGAAAAACGCTGGAATCTATAGGGCCCAGTATGAAATCCATCTTTAGACATAATGAGCTACAACCCAATAGAAAAAGGGATGATGAATGCAAAACATAGTTAACAATCAATGGGCTCCATAATTCTACCTAGGATAGGCCAAAAACCCGCGCTTAGTTTTTCTTATGTATAGGGAGCCCATCAATAGCTAAATAAGTTACAATAATATTGCCTATTAGACGCCTCAAAACTGCTCAGTTAACTGTTTCACAAGTACTAAATGATCGTACTCACCACTGCCCATTGCCGTCACCGTTGAAACATCACTTTTCCAAGCCAACAGCGTTCGTGCGTCTGCGGGAAGGTCAGAGGTCAGCCGTCTTATAATCTTCAGAAGACTGCTCTGGTGAAGCAATGGCATATGCGAGCGTATTGCCCAAGAAATTATAGCCTCCTGAAACGTAGGTTCCTCTTCAATTGAAGGTGTGCTTGAAGAGTTGTTTGGTGCAATGTCAGATAAATCTGATGTCAAACTTGCATCCTCATCAACAGAGGAAATCTCTAAGTGATCATATGACGAACTAGAGGAAGAGGTCAGATGCCACGACGATTAAGATGAGTCGGACGGATACATTTCCCTCATATTCTCGGCAATTTAACGTAAATCATCCAGTAAACCTTTCTGGGCACGTCTCCTAAGTGTTTTCGTAGATACTGCTCTAAACATTCTGCAAAAAAAGCAAAAAAAACGGTCATTACAGACAGAACAGTTGTACAGGCAGTTAAGCGACCGCGTCGCAGCACGACAGCGCAGGAAGTGGCATGGCACGGCGCGCGCGGGATTGACAGCTCAGTGCCCGATCGATTTGCCAATAACACTGCGCGCATTCTCTTGCGCCCTTAGCGACGCGTCATCGAGGTTCACTAGCAACCAATCAAATTCCAGATGCGATTAACGTACGACCGTTCGAGCCTCGAATCGTATTTCATTGCTATTAGGGAAGAACAATGCGTACTCTGTTGACCAAGAACGACGCTGGAGATTAGAGCTTGAGAATTTTCGTCGAAAAAAACAAAAGAACAGGCAGTTTTGATAGTCGTAGACAGTTGGGCGACACGAAATCTGTTAATCCATGGTCTTCCAAACCCAGAGATAGACGACCATTTAAGAACTCGAATGATCAGGCTGTTCAACTCATGCTGGCTGAGTGGTTTCTCTTTATGCCACCTTCCTTTGATACGGATTACCTTCTCAAACTTTGTCCTAAAGGGAGGCACGTTTTAGTAATCGCTGAAAAGGTAACCGCAATTGGTCTTTACTAAACTATCATTTTTGATATAAGCAAATACTCGTTACCCATCGTGCAAGTTATCATTTTACTAGGTCCGACCGTAGGTGCCTTTTAACTATTATACCTGCATAATTATGTTTAAATTCCTAGTTTTTAATTCGGTGAGTCTTCTGTGCTAGATAGCATCACTTCTGCCGATACCCATCATGCATGAGCCTGTCAAATCGTAAAACGTAGTCTGAATCCGCGATGAAGGTTTCAACTTATGAGAATTAATAAGCCTGCTTGCCTTTGTTTTATTCAACCTTTTTTCTCTTCATGCACGAACTATTATTCTTATAATTTCAATAACTAAATAGAGAACCATTGGTCTTGTCCCAGCGTGTCTTTTCAGACTGAGTAGATTCTGCATTGGCATTTTTGGTGTTTAGTTTTTAATGTTGCATACCGGCAACCATAAGGGTCATGTATCGACATTACTGTCATTAATTTCACTTTTTTCAAAGCGTTCAGTTGTGTATACTCGGTTACCTTTAGAATAGCTTGTCAAATACTACTGTCCCGCATTCCTAAAAGTAGAAACTGTCAAAGCTATGATCATTTTATCAAAATTATGCTAGGCAATGGCGCCCACCTCGTGGATTTGCACCTTTAACTTATGTTTTTTCAATACTTACTGGGTTACTTTCCTTGATAACAATGTACTAGGTCCTGTCTAGTCCTGTAGTAGCGGCTTTGGCTTGCGAGTTTGTGCAGCATGTGGTAGGATTGGGCTCTGACACTAATCACGCAAAGGGACTGCTGGGCATATTATACCTGCAGAGACTACTGACAAGTTTGTCAATCATAATGCTAGACACAGACTAACCATGGGATCTGGCCCTTAGCGAATGTTATTGTATTAGGGTTGCCTTAAGCGTCTGATTTTAATCTACCTGTTGCTTTGGTCAATATCCAGGGTCAGACCAACGTTTACTCACGGACTGGCCTTTGTCTTGCAACCCTCTTAACGCGCCTACCCGGGGGAGGTCTTGGTCAAAGTTCATCACAAATGCACCGCTATCAGACGGTGCTTGACTGTATCATGATAGGAGTACCGACAGCCTCAATGACCCACCCTACTGAAGAGCCACTAGACAATAAAGACGCGCCTTCCCATGCAGCATCATCCTCATCAACTGAACCACTTTTGTTCAAAGTCCTGGATCTCGTTAAATTTCGCTCAACATCTTACGTTCATCAGAAGGTTAGTGCTCTTCGTCAAACCTCGACTGAATGTTTGTTGCTGCGTTAAAATTTAATAGCCCTACTGGATTATTGGGCCTTCCGTTTTACTACGGCTTTCTGTAAACCGTATAAACCCGTAAACCCGTATAATAGTTTATGCATTTTGTCATCTCTAAATATCATTTATTTTGAACATCAACCCATAGAATACACGTTATCACCCGCTATTCATAAGTTTCTAGGGTGACTACTTGCATTGATTGGCTCTTACTGACATAAATCCTCTTATTTATTTGTTCTTGATAGGCGTTAATGCTTGTTTATTTCGTGGCTTTCGGAATACAACTTTTGCATCGTAACTTCCAAGTAACTCAAAAGTAAGGGATTGCATGTTATCTTCCTCGAAACAAAAAGTGGCAATAACTTAAAAAGACTGTTAGATAGATTAAGAGGATGATAATTTAAAAAAACCGGAAATTCTAAGTTACATCACACAAGTGACTTCAGACCTTACTTCTAACCTTGCAGAGTCAACACTTGTGCCTATAATGTAGTAGTATGGCTGCCAGGGGTTATCTACTTTCTCACAAGCCTACGGTACGTGATGGATACTCCATGTGTACGTTTTTCATTTTTTTACGGGGAAAGAATTCTCAAGTTCTTTTGTTTAGTGCGTATTCAACCGTTCCAACACCAATTTCACGAATAACCCGTGGGAGTACGCGAAATCATCTATGTAGGCTTATTAGTGTAGGATATTGGTTGGATAACTTACTTAATACTACTGATGTTGCCTAATTTGACCGACCTAAGCGGTGTTGTGGTTTTTAACTTCCGAAGTTTGCAGAGTTCACCTCACCCTCTTTGAGATGAAGGTCGAGTACAAAGTGTCTAGGTGCCGCGACAATCTTGATGGTCCATCTTTAAGTTAAGTTTTGAGCTTCTCTTCTACACCTTCAGTTAGAAAGCTTCGTTGCATGAAGGGCAGCAGTGAATCCATGGAGCAGCCATCACTAATGTTCTCAAAATCGTCAACCGCTATTAATTTTCCGCGTGTCATGTTACAATTTTGTTGCAATAAAGGCGCACCTTTCCATTAAGCGCAACCAAATGGGTACACACGTTTTAAAATTAAATGCCTGGCTACAGAAATCAACTGTACGAAAAGAGCAAACTCCTAGATCGGTTTCTCGCAGTGGATTTTCAGATATCCTGATAAGATAGGTATCAGGGGGTCTGGACTAGAGAAGTCCGTATTAGTTGCCAGGCGTTTTCATTGTCATGAGGTGGGCCAATTCCTTGGTCTTATATATGATGGTGCCTGTTAACACCACGTCGCTTGGCAAAGTCGTGATTTCATTGACGTATCGTTTGATTTCCAATGAAAATTAGCGTACATTGACAGAATTTAGCTTTTTAAAAAATTTATGTTCTGCAATAAATCCTGTAAACGGGTAAAAGGATGTGTATGTGTCTCCTGATTTAGTGAATCCTGGTGTGTGTTATGGGGGCCAGGTTGTGCTGTGGCGCGCGAAGACTGGAACGCCAACCCGTCAGCCAATGCGCCTACTCCCACATCAGCCAACTGACTGGCTTGAATGGTGGTCTGATTGTGGAGGCGGGGGAGAGAGTGAGGTCGGCAGCTCAGTGCATTTTCCTCACTATAAACAATCTGACGCGCTTGAAACTATCACGGTACGCTAAAAGCCGTGGCTTGGAAGGCTGCCAACTGACGGGATAACTCGAACTGCGTGGCCTGCTCAATGTGTTTTTGTGTGGAGTGGCTGACTGGCGGACTGAGTCATGCTCCAATGGCTCCTTCTTAATGTGGCCTTTATGGCACTCCCACTCCGTGGGATCCGAGTGAAGTGTGGTGGTACGCCCAGGGACGGCTCCGGCTGCGCCAGCCACCTGGGCCCTCTCCCGCCTCCGGTCTTCTTGACTCTGTCATGAAACCGGGCTCAGGTGGGGGAGGAGGAGAGAGTGCGGTAGATGCAGCGTAAGTCTACTATCACTTTAAACTAAATCACGCGCAAGTCACCGTCCCTGCACCACTCTTACGTGGACTATACGGTGGAAATCGTCGGACTGTAACGATGGAACTGTTGTGTGCGTGTGTGTGTGTGTCCTAAACGGGCCATGCGATAGGTGCGTTTGACCAACATGGGGGCCACATCAGGGCACGGCAGGGGTTATTCGGGTTGCGCTCTCATCACAAATGCCGAGCATGGGGGTGTGGTGGCACGCCTAGGAGCAGCTAGGACCTAGGAGTTCCGGCCGCGCTAGCCACCTGCGCCCTCTCCTATCTGCCGTCTTCTTGACTCTGTCTTCAAACCGGGCAAAGGTGGTGGTGGAGGAAGAGAGAGTTTGATAGATGCCGCGCAAGTGTACTATCACTGAAACCTAAATCACGTGCAAGTCACCGTACCTGCACCACCCTGCTGTGAAGCGTGCGGTGGATCTAGTCGAAATCGACGGTCGAACTATCGTGTGTGCTTCCAGTAGCACTCATCTAATGCCTTTTACGACTTTTAGCAGTCAATTATGTACTTCTTGGTTCATCTACACCAAACAGCGATGTCTGCGAGTTTTTTCCTTTCTCCAAGTTTGTTGCCTTAGCAGGTTGAGTTCGGAGGCTCCTACATCAAACATGTCAAATCTGCCCCTCTATATATTCAACTTTCTGCTGTGATGTTTCGTTAACACCTGCTTATGTAACTTCTTACAGTCTAGAACATGCACGTTTCAGTTCAGGGTACTATTTTACAACTGCAGGTTTACTAATACTGCCTTTCTGTTTTTTTTTCTTCTGAAGTTTAGGGAACGTTGCGAGTGGTTGGAGGGCTTCCACCGCGAACAAATTGAGCCCTTCGAACTGGGTGATGTTGTAAGTAAGAATACATGGCATTTAGCCTGACTGCCAAAGTACTCTTTTTCACTTTTTGAATATTTTTTTTCAACTAAACCCTTTGAAGTAAAATATGCTTTTAACAGAATTAATTGATCTCCTAATCCTCTTTTTGAAAATATCAGATATTTATACGCAGACATTTAAAAAGGTTATATTAGTTTAGAGCCAACGCCGAATCAATGAACGTTTTTAACCCTATATACCTGAAAGCAGTGATATATATCAAGATTATCCTTGAATACGTGGAAATACTCAACAAAGTTATGACCGAAGGTATTTGGCGTTAGGATTTCAGATCAGTCATTTCGATCGTGTCTAAAAGATGTAAGAGACACTGTTTCGGCGACTTACATGCGTATCCGTGAAAGTGATCTAATTGAAGCTTACAAAATAATTTGTCAATTGCTGAGATAATGCACTGACTTGAATTTATTTTCATCTGCTTCTTTAGACTTTATTGACGAGAGAAACATGGTAGGTGTTTGGGTGAAAAATAAATAACGGTTTTTATCAATCGTGACTTGGAAGCCTACCTGTTCACATGAAGAAGGAAATTGGGCGTGAACGGTTCCATTAGAAAACTGATTAAATTTTCATCAGTACGGAACTGACAGGTAGGAAGTCAGTTCCTGCGATGTGTGCATGGAAGGGGACCGATCTTAACCATATTTTAAACCAAATTCACTGAAAAACACACAACTTCCGGTAATGGTCCTTTTTAAAAATGCGTCGCTTTGTTGAATGACAGACGAAATTATCAGTATCGCATTGGTGTTGTTGCCTGGAATTTTCCAAGAAAGTGTTCTTTTTATCATTTGACAGTCCAGATCTTGCGTGATTGTAAAAGTGAGGCAACTTTTAAGATGACGTTCGTTCTCTTTCGCTCAATATCGTGTGCCCACTTATATAATTCTTCATAATCTGAAGAATAACCTGCACTATTGTTGCAGCTATGTTGCTACTAGAACTATTATTTCCCCGGTATGAATTTAAAACAAGTGAATAAAGACATGAATTATTGGCTCCAAAAAATTGCACGACAGCTCATCAACTGCATCTTGTCGCTTCCTAACAAAAATAACGAATGAGAGAATAGAGGATATTTGAATTCGTACAGAAAAAATCGATGCAAAACAGCAGGGTGTGTGGTTTAGTGCTGTCAGGCTCATCAAGAAAATTAGTAACTTAAAACATTAAGGAAAGAATAAGTGGGGAGAAAGGACAAAGTAAGGAGACATGTGTAAATCAAGAAGCTAGAGGTTACCACTGAAGATTTAGGCTGACCACGTTCTCCAATTGTTTACACCGGCCCGGTTTCAGCCAACCAAGGAACATGATAACCAGTTTTCCTTCCTGGATGTTCGCATGTTTAGACAGGAAGGTGGATCCATACTGCGAAGTATTTTCCATAAGAGTACATGGAAAGGACAATATTTGCATTTCTTGAGTTTTGTACCCATGCAATGGAAACGCAACTTGGTTTACACTCTTTTCCAAAGGGCAAGAAACATATGCTCTGTTGAAACATTGAATGCAGAAATGGCCTGCTTTTAAGGAACTTTACTTAAATGAGGATATCCCGACCTTTCGTTGACAAGTATACCACCCGTCTACGTCCAAAATTGACAGAACATTCAGTTCTGAAAAGCCCGTTTTTATATCGTTGCCGTTTAAGGGTGACACATTTTAAATACTATCAGACGACAGGTGCGATGCACCATTGAAAGGACATACAAGGCTGCTGAACTCATACTTTGCACTCCTACTAGGCTCCTGTCTCTCCCACGAGCTAAGGATGCCTTGCCAGTGCGCGCTACTTTAAATGGTGTTCATGAATTTGCATGCACTTGCGGATGCATGTAAATCGGGTGAACGCAAAGGCAATTGGCAGCCAGGTCAATTGAGCACCATCCTAGGTGGCTTCTAAAGCAGAGAAAACCAAATTCCACGTTCTTCTGTTACTAAACACCTGCTTGATAATGGTCACTCCGTTGACCCTAAAACATCATTCCGAGTAGTTTTTCGGGTACGAACAACTCCTACGTTGTGCTACCTGGAAGCGGCCTATATTCAGCGTTTGAAACAGGACTGGTGTAAACAGTTGGAGCACGTGGTCAGCCTAAATCTGCCCTGGTAACATCTAACTCCTTGATTTACACATATCTCCTTACTTGATCCTTTCTCCCCACTTATTTTTTCCTTAATGTGTTAAGTTTCTAATTTTATTGATTAGCCTGACAGCACTTAACCACACACCCTGCTGTTTTGCATCGATTTTTTCTGTACGCATTCAAATTTCCTCTATTCTCTCATTCGTTATTTTTATTAGGGAGCGACAGGATGCAGTTGATGAGCTGTCGCGCAATTTGTTGAGGCCAATAAATCCTGCCTCTATTCGCGTGCTTTAAAAGCATATTGCTATTACTTTCTGGTTTGTAAATCTCATCAAGATCTACTAAGGATAGGCCTATTTATCAGGAGATCGCCTCGGTGACCCCTTTAGTGTACGCAATGGTCTTCCAGACTTCGGGCTTCTGGTTCGTACGTTCGTATGTTCGATAAGGCGGCATAGTTATCCGTTGGTTTCGCTGGCGCTGTTCAACTCTTGTATCTACTGTAGGGCTACAATGTGTTCCAGTTCTTTGAAATAATGGGCATAGCGCTGCGTTCGTTAGACAGACAGTAGTTTCTGTTCAGTTATAATATTTGCTTATAGTTTTCGGATCTCCAGTTGCATAGTGGCGCACTAGAACGTCGAGGAAGGCAAGTTGATCGCCTGTTTTGCTTCATCGTGAACCGGATATGGGTTTAATGCTCTTTGATTTGTTTTGACGACAAAATTGCCGTTAACATAACAAACTAACACATTATGTTGATACGTAGGGAATAATAATAGTTGAAGTACCACTTGCACAATCAAGTGTTATAGCGGAGGGGAAGGGGAAAGACGTAAAGGTGCAACGAATAAAAAATACAAACAGGCAGTCTGACAAGGGGCTTATTCAATGGCAAATCTGTGATGCTGCTAGACCAAACAGTTTCCGTAGAAGCCCATCTGCCTTCCTTTGGGGCTATGACTACCACATGTATCAGCATGGCCAAGGCAGCGAAGGTAGAAGAGAATGGACAAGCCCAAAGCCAAATATTTTGAAACGAAATTTGAATTTCACGGTCGTTACCGATCGTCAATACGCCATATGCCTTATGAAGTGAGGTGTATAGAGGAGTCAAGTAAGCGCGTTACCCTTACTGTTCTGGTCAGGATCTCGCTCAATCCCCTTCTGTCCGCCCGCCAGCTTGCTACTGGCGACAACGAACGTGGTGCCATAGGACACATGCCACATATAACACGCAAGACACAGGCAGTCTTTTCACGGTCGTTAACGATCGTCAATACGCCATATGCCTTATGAAGTTAGGTGTATACAGAAGTGAAGTAAGTCGTCACTGTTCGACGTTGTGCACTAAATGCTTTCGCAGTGGAGGTGCGACCAGGCTCTCCTAGTCATTAATTCCATCTGGAATTATCTGAACCTCTCAGCTGTCTTTTTTGTACCTTGACGCGTGCGGTTTATTTGAATTTCGCATGCGTAAGGACTACTGAGCTTATAGTAGGGGGTGTAGCTGGTCACTGCGTATGCTGTTACGCGGAGGATTTTCAGCACCAAGGCGCACTGGAATGAACATTTCTAACTTATTTTCATCCACTTACACTCCAACTTCAGATCAAGTACCTTCCGTTTGAAATCGGAGGAAGGGTCACTGAACGTTTAAGTCAACCGGGAAAGATCGGTGAATACCACTCTTGTGTGATATTGCATATCCGAATCCAGCATATTAAATGCCAAAGTTGACCCTGGCTACACAGTGACACACTTGAGCCGAGTCAAAACCTCGGGTGTGCCAGAACTCGAGGTTTAGATTATCACCGGTTGCCGACAGCCAATAAGGCAAAAGTTACCATTCCAGTGTCCTTTGCTTTTGTCGGTAATACTTCTGGGTGACTGCTTGTTAGTCATTACGGGACCGTCTTCGTAGATCGACAGTGAAAGCTCAAATAATCATTTTTCTCCTGCCATCAGGATAGGTAGGTGAACGCCGCCCTCATATGAGATCTCGCTCCCTAAACCGGGACACATGGGACAGATCAGGTCACGGCAGGCGTTAGTTGGGAAGGCGCCCCCATAACAAAGGCCACACATGGCGGTTTTAATGGCATGTGCCTAGGCTCCGGCACATGCCGCACCAGCCACCTGCGCTCGATTCCGCCCCCGTTCTTCTTAACGCTGTCTTGAAGCCCGGTGGGGGAAGGGGACAGAATGCAGCCGATGCTTTTATCAGTATAAACTAATTCACGTGCCACTCACCGTCCCTGCGCCCACCCTGCTGTTGTCATCGTCGCCAAAGACAGTCAAAACGATGTTAAACTGATTGAATTTTGTTGAAAATTAAACGTTCTGAAGTTGGATATGGTTTTTTTTTCCCAAAATATTGAAAACTAATGCCTACTATGCACTCCGGTTAGGTATCTAAGTTTTTTATGCGGACCGTCATGAATTCTTAACTTTAACCGGAATCCTCGTACCTAATCGGTGTGTTGAGACGGTGTTTGTACAAATGCTCCTTCCAGGTTACTAAAAAATAGGCCACGGTAGAATGCCCCGTAATGAGCCGCAAAGAAACGAAGTTGCCTACATTTTCACCGGTAGAAAAAGCTGGTAGTTTCCCAACATAGTGAAAAAAACATGATAATAACCTACGAACATCCATGTGTGGCAGAAATGGCACTCCTATTCCGTACACCATGCCTTTTGTTTTTAGGCACGTTTCGAGATTGTTCCGGCCTTCGCCTGCAACCAGCAGTCCCTGATGCAAGTATTCGCCCTCCAACCCCCCTTTGAGGTAAAACTGTCTTCTTTGCTCTTGAACCTCAACTTTTATGCCTTGCAACTGTAAGCCACTTTCTGTTTTCCAAATTAGTCTGGCATTTTGTTCACTGGCGTTTGCTTCCGCCCAGATCGGTTTCGATCCACTGCTGACAATTCCTCCTACATTGTATATTTCGCCTTTTTTTCGCCGTTTTTTTAGCTCGATGGAGTTCTTTTTTATCACGGAGACGTGGCCTACAGACGAGGTGCGACGCCGCTGGTAGGCTGGCTGAAACCCTACATGTTGCCAGAGTGGTTCCCCCAGGTGACTGTTCACCCTGACTACCTTCGAGACATGTCACCTGATTATGAGGACTACCTTGCCGACATTAAACGCTATGAGGAGGAAACGAAAAAGTACAAGAGGGCTTATCGGCGAAGTGTCGCCAATGCGGCTGTTGTCGGTGCTGAGATCGAGCCTATAGCTGGGTCCACGGCAAAGGGGGGATCCGCAACGCAGGACTCAGAAATGGAGCACACTATGACCGATTAACTTTCATATACTTCTTCATCATCACCGAATCTTTTGCAGAGTACTTTTGTATTACATAGGGATTTTACGAAAACATGTTTGCGTCTGAACTGGATTGAGTGCTTTGGACAATTTTATGCTCAACTGGTATTTATCGGAAGGCAGTAACTGCGGGACTTTCACCAGCGAGCAGCAATTGGGTATTTAACATGCGCCAGAAAAGAACAGAAGGATTTAAGCGGAAGACGACTTACAGAAAATATGCCTTGCCGTCAAACTGCTCTTATTTGAACAGGACTGCTTATGGACAAACGGTTTCTTTTTGTGACGCCTCTTTCGTGATACTCCACGTTTGCTAGCTTGAAGATTAGTTGAAGCGTTGTGTGCGCAAATCACATATTTGTACAGTATTTTTGTATGTTATTCGGGACCAACCAGACTGGGTAGAAGTGATTTACCAGAGCATAAATCCATCGGCAGTTAATAGTTCTTACTGCTAGGTGATAATCATCAGTAATTGTCTGACAGGGTCGGATAGATTGCTAGTGCATGAGACAGGGAAGAGAGTTTGAGGTTGTGGCACAATTTTCTACTGAAATTCCGGCGCTTTACTCACTATTATGCATCTGGTGCACCTGGCCCCATGAAGACGCACCAAGCGTTGTAACCTGGAAGACTTACAACTAACGGAGTAGTTTGAAACGACTTCTCGCTGAGGGTAAGACTACAATGGGTCCTTGATAGGTCCTTTTGTCCTCTTAGGTAATATTAAAGATTCTCTATCAGCCTCACACTTATAGAGCTCGGGACATGGTTCCGCGCGGTGCGCGCAGCTGGGCTGCCTAGATTTGTCAGTCGCTAGATTGACGACCACCTCCAAGCGTCAAGACGTCGGGAGTACGGGAAGGGGGGAGGGGAGGGCGAGGCAGGTGCATTGAAAGAACTTATTCACTACCAAAGCGTCACAAACGGACGGCAGTTTGTTTCTTTGCTTCTAACGACTGAACTGCCACGTCGAGAGATATATTGCACTGGTTTCCCCGTAAATTTTAACGATTGGGATTGTCGCTTTCTTCCTATTGTAACGTAGTGAATATTTCTGTTTTTGTAGTCTATAAAAATGGTCCTTGGACCGGAACCTGTCTTTATGTGATGCACTGCTTTCAGCATCCTCTATTTCAGGCATTAAAATAAGTAAAATGCACACTCCAACTCTTTTGATGATGGAATTGACGGTGTATGTTAAAATGCTAACAAAGACCGTGTCAGCTCTGAGTCCACATGTCCATCATCGTCCGCATCTCGTTCAAATAGTTACGTAGAACATCGTCGACAGAGGCAAGGGAAACTGGAATGGCCATTTCTGACTTTAACCGTAATTAAACAGTAATACCCAACTCCAAGTGGTGCACCACCTGCGACTCGAACCCACTGCGTCACAGGTTCGTTGACTTGCCAGCTTGGATCGGGATAGTGACGTGTCCCTTAACCGCTGGGTTAAGCGTCCATCCGCTAATGTAAAACTGGAATTTATTTTCTCTGTCTATGGGCCTTACTCAATGAATAGTCAATATTAGCTGCTAGTCAGCTCTTCCGTCTGTTGCTAATCCCTCTCTCCCTGGTTGAAATTATGTAGCATTACGATGCAGTACAAAGTCCTTATTTTTCAAAAAGGATTTCGTGAACGTCTTCCAAGAATCTAAAATTAATATATAATTTTAAAATGTGAGGTATGCCATACTCCTGTAATGGAGGATGTCATCGAGCTGCTGATGAGAAGCTAGTTTTAGAGGGTTAGGAATTCTAGCCCTTAACGAAGAATTTTTCAAAAAAAGGACGTTTCAACCTACACCAAATGCCTCTGCTGTTTGTCAGCGCCCGACGTTTGACAGTTGTACGCAAAAACATGACGCTCCAACTCATGCACGATGGCTTCCACGTCCAGGTTTTACGTGGAGATGCCAAAAGTGTACTTCGACTGCACTGATGAACAAACCAACGAGGATAAAATCATCCTCGCAAATCCAGGCCAATCATTTATTATGAAGAGTTTTATTCTATTTTAGGTGGATGGCAGCGTAGCATCAGTCGGCTGCGCGCGGACTCACCCCACGTACCTTAGTTCTTTCGAACCTTGTACTGGCTGGGTCTTTAGTAATGCCACAAGTATAAGAACCTTACCACCACCACAGACGAGGGAGACTAGAATAGCTATTTCTGGCTTATTAGCATCCTCAGTCAGCCATGCCCAACCCCACGTGGTGCACTACCCGAGGCTCGAACTCGCAACCTGTTGATTAGAAGTCTAACGCACTAGCCACGGATTCGTCCGGTCGGATTACATCGGGAATATTAACATTGATGTGTGCGCGGTCATCAATCCTAACGGGACTAACTCGTCCCGTTGTGTCTTGTTGCTCGATGTAGAGCCACGCCAGCAGTCGCACAGTGGCTATTAGTAAAGGCAGAAGAAAATTACTGGCAAAGACAAGATAGACTGGAATGGCCATTTCTGGATTATCAGCTAACAGGCCAGCGAACCCTTGACTCAATGGGTAGAACGTTGGACCTTTAACCAACAGGTCACGGGTTCGAGCATCAGGGGTTGCAGAACCCGGGCTGATTACGGTTAAAAAGCCGGAAACGACCACTACAGTTTCCTTGGTGTTCATCAGTAGTGTTCTTCTGCCTATAATACTAGTTGATGTGTGGCTGCTGTTGGAGCTCTAGAGTGAGTTCCGAAGCACAGCGGGATGAAAAAATCCCATAACCAATCGGTGAATGGCAATGTACAATATGATAAGTGCTCACATCAACGTTATTTGGTTGGTCCGCGCCAATAGCTGTGATTGGCTGACTAGGAAGGACCTGAAATTTGACGCGAGTGCAGATATTTACACTGGACGGCCGAGGCTGAATAGAAAACAGTAACGCAATGACGGACGTTTAGATCGAACGCGTACACTACAGATAGCGATGCCTAAAGAGTAGTCCCTACTTGCTTACTTGTATATCTACCTACTTGGGTGGAAAAAGATATCAGGCAGAAAGGAATAATATTTCGAAGATAACATCTTTTACTTGTTTGAGATGTGCTTTATGATCGTCTGCTCGTAGATTCGTAAATTGGTCGAATTTGAAAATTGTAGCCGAAGAGTGCAGCGATAAGCGCGAAACGGCCGCGTCCTTGCTGTTCTTTGTCATAAGTAAATTAGAGTTCCTGGACTTAAACAGTAGATCGATGATAAAGTCAAGGGCTCTGCCAGGAAAATTCCTCAGACTGGAAAGATGCACAAGAGATTGCCTAACTGCCATCCAAACATGGAACGGATATACCATGGCCCACAAGTCCATTGTCATGTCTTCATTTTGTCTTATGTTATTAAAAAAGCAAAGCACCGTTTTACCGAGGAAATGCCTATAGATACTATGTGGATAAGAAGACTTATCATAACCGTGATAAACATGGCTGATGCTCTACGCATGCAATCTGTTGTAAGTGCTGCATTTCCTTAGCAAATTTCAGATCAAGCAAAGCGTACAACAGGTATATACATCGATTCTTAATGCGAAGTGTTTTCACGTTGAACTTTCAGATACCTGTCATCAATTCGGAACGCGAAGAATGAGAATCAATACATACACGTTAATTGAGATTCCTTCGGAGAGTTGCCACCACAATGGTAAGGCCAGAGCTAAAAACTCGATAAATAGGCGTGAAAGTCATAACGCTGGACACAAAAAATCGGTAGCGAAATAGTGTAGTATTCTGATAGAAAAATAAGAGAATGTTTACAGGTGTTCTTTCTCCAATAACTACTCCAAGATTTTTTAGGATAAGAGCACGAATAAGTACCTAATCAGACTGCAATAGTGACTTTAAAATTTGTGATCTGTAACCGGTAGAATTAAAACATCAGGATCTTTAAAGAAGCCAGCAGTAACTTTTGTGTCCATTATTGAGAACAGAATCTGCTAGGCTAAATTATCTGCGTTCTTGTTGTTTTCCTTCATCTAATTATGTGACAAATACAACAGACATTCTCTCGTCAAAATTGTTCTTGGTACTGTGGCGCCCAAGCATCTTCAACTTCCTGATCATGTTGTTGTGTGGAGGCAACACTCAGTAATCTTGCGGTGGAGGCTGCCCACTGTCCTGTGTGGCAGGGAAGGGGATGCTGCGGAGAATATACTGGTCACTGTAAGAGCCAATTAGCTCCGGCACAGTTGTGTCTTCGACGATGAGGGGATCCGGCACTGTACAGTATTCTGCAGTCAACGATAATGCACTGTAGTGCGGCGTATTCGATGCTACTATCATGCAGTGTGAACACGCAAGAAGTGAAAGCCCCACACATATTTTTTCGGAACAGTGATGGATCGGGTTGGTGATGTAACCATCCTCGATTCGGCACGTACAGCTCCGTCCTGCTCGCATGGGCAGAACAGGATTTTGTTGCCATGTCATAACATTAACCAAATCCTATAGCAATCAAGCCAGTAAGTATTCCAAGCTACTGTAATTAAATAAGTAGCAAAACGTAATACAACCATTGGCATCGGGGTCACAACAGTCTCGCCAACCATATGTACAGAGTAACGCGAAGTAAGCCTCCTATCAATCGATTCAACATATCAAATTGCAGCATGCTGTTTAAATGTGAACATCTCCAGAATATGCATGCGCTAAAGCTCGGGTTTGCCTTGCACAGTAATTAAAGATATAACTACCCCTAGAATAGTCTAGGCTCCTAAATGCGCAAAAGAGATGTGTTCGGATTTGTAGAAAAAACAGCATTGAGGGAGCTGTCAATTTTACCCAAACAAACATACTATTAAAATGGACTTTTTCGAAATATCCCACGCTGTACCTTCCAAGTCCTCCAAGGTCTAAAACCGCAGAAACTATCACCACAATTATGCATGAATAACTGCTGGAGGTGAGGAGACAAGGTCAACAGTGCCATGTTACGATGCAGACGACAGTTTGACTATAACTTCTAACACTGTCGACCATGTCCCCCAAAGCAAGATGCAACCTGTGCGTGGTCTATACTATAGTGATAGTAAAATTGCGAAGCGTCAACCGTACGTTTTAATCCTCTCAAAAAACTTACCTGTATCAACACAGAGTCAAGAAGCCCGGAGGCGGGGGAGAGCACAGGTGGTGGCAACCCGCTCCTCGGCCTGCCACCTCACCCCCTGGTCTACGCGCAAGTTGCCAGAATTTCAATAAACAAGACAGAGAGTCGGCTTCGATCCCACTGAGAGGGAGTACACTAGAGGTCACATTAGGAAGGAGCCACTGTAGCCTGACTCTCACTCTACCAGTCAGCCCCTCAATACAAATCCACAGTGAGCTGAATGTGGGATCCAAGTTATCCCATTAGTTGGCTGAATTCAAAACCAAACTTTCTGCGCGGTTTGATGTAGTCAAGCACGTAAGATTTTTCCTAGTAAATATTATGCGCTGAGAGTCAATCTCGCTTCCTCCCTGCCCTATTGTATGCAGGGAATAAAGTCTACATTGGTTTTAGGGGCTGCGGTCATGATGAGAATAGTCGTTTACAGGGCACCGGGCAAGTCCTCATCTGTGGTAGTAGTGGGAGCGTTGGCAGTCACCGTTGCGACGTTTAATGTGCAGGATAGATGAGGTGGGTGTTGTCGACGATGACGATGGGAGCAAGGCATACGGAGGGTGGTCATCGACGACGACGACGATGGTGACGGTGTTATGATGTAGGTCACCATGGGTGTTCTTGTAGGGATGAAGATGGGGACATTGTCAGAGGCAACAAGTGTATTTGGCAGCTCGTTATTACAATAGGTAAGGAGGTGTCCCATGAAACCAATCTGTGCGCTGAATTTTCCTCGAATGTGTGGGCATGTTGGAAAGGATTGGGTGTTGACTTTGTGGCTTGCAGGCCCTTGTAAATTATGATCCGCTCCTTTTTGCTTTTGCAGCGCCGATCCTGTTGGTCTTGTAGATTGCTGTTTCTGTCTTCACAGTTATTCTCCAGGTCAGTCGATCCTGGATGAGGTCCCCCCATGTACCCTGGTTGATAAACAGGTGCTTGAGAGGGGTTTACTATGTGGCCCGTGTGCCCCCTAAACGGGCCACGTGGTAGATGCGTTGGATCAAAACGGGGGCCAAATTAGGGCACGGCAGGCGTTATTCGGGTTGCACTCCCATAACAAATGCCGAACATGGAGGTGTGGTGGCACGCCTAGGGGCGGCTAGGACATAGGGGACGCAGCCGCGCCAGCCACCTGCGTCCTCTCCCGCCTCCGGTCTTCTTGACTCTGTCTTGACACCGGGCTCAGGTGGGGGAGGAGGAGAGAGTGCGGTAGATGCATCGCAAGTCTACCATCACTTTAAACTAAATCACGTGCAAGTCACCGTCCCTGCTCAACTTTCCCATGAGCATACGGTAGACATCGTCGGACTACGACGGTCGAACTGTCGTATGTGGCCCGTAGCGTGTTTTGTGTCGTCATTGTCGGCGAGTGGCCTGGATCACAGTGCACTGGTGGGCCATGCTGCTAATCAGTTTCGGCACGGTAATGTCGATGATCATTTTCATGAAGCTATGCAGCTATCGAACACCGCCCTCTCAAGGCGCCCGCCCACTGCCCTATGCCCATGCCTCATCGTCAGTGCGTATTGAGCTGCTGTTCCAATCACAGCCCAGCCCTCCACGGCACCAAAAACACCGGGGTTCTGGCTGAAATGGTGACCGAGGAAAGTGACCATTCCCTACCAGCGTCGGAGGAAGTAAGTGTTTTTCCATGCCATCCGGTTACGTACTTCCCTACGCCCCCACACTCCTCCTCTCCTCCTCCTCCCTCCTCCTCCTCCTCCCCTCCTCCTCCTCCTCCCTCCTCCTCCTCCTCCTCCTCCTCCTCCTCCTCCTCCTCCTCCTCCTGCACTGACCATTATTTTAGTTCTTGATCAGCCCCCTCGATGTGCACTGTATTCTGCGCGTTGCGTAACGTCCGCTTCTCCTTTTCTATGCGCTATGTTTGGATTTGAATAAGCATTGCTAAGAACTCGAAAATCCGAAGTGAATACGAATAATGAGGGGATTTGAAGCTTTCTTTTACCTGTGAGGTAATTACCTTGCTTATTAGAATCAAGTCTGTGCTAGATGCGCTTTAATCTCCCTGATTAAGAACTAGCACGTGCCTCGCCCCTTCCCCCCACCGCCATCAAGAATTCTGGTGTTCTCAGAAATGTCATTGATTTGCGGAAAAAATGTATTAACTTCTTCTTTAACTAAAGTAGTGTGGGTTACCTCACCCCTTACGTCCGAGCTCTGTCATTTACACCTGAATTGTAAAACTGTAGCTGGCATGATTCCGGTACCTCAAAAAGGCAACCTGGCTTACACATAGTGTGTTTTATCGTTCAACTATTAGAGTTAGCCCACCTTGGACGCACCTGGATTCGCACGCTTTTTCCTGCAAATAGCACAAACCTCACGCACAGATCATGTTCAACCGCATGCCTTGGTTTTCCTTTCTGGAGGCAAATATTAGAGTCTCAGAGCAAAGTATGAAACTTTCAGATGACATTGACGGGAAGTTTATTCCTCCGTATTCTTCCTGAGCAGAGGGGGCGAAAAGCACCAACGCGATGACAGCAATTTCTGGGCAACCGACCTCTTCCATAGAAATGCCATTTTTGAATGTAACTTGCTAATTTTAGCCAGTTCCTTCCTCACCTCCTAGCATCAATGTGCTCTCTGTATTTATTTACTTGCAGCCCGCATGATTGTCTTCAGGTGTATGAGTTTGTGTGTGTTGTGTCCCTAAACGGGCCACGTGGTAGATGCGTTGGACAAACACGGGGGCCATATCAGGGCACGGCAGACGTTATTCGGGCTGCGCTCCCATAACAAATGCCAAAAATAGGGGGTGAGGCTGTGGTGGCACACCTAGGGGCGGCTATGGCCTAGGGGTCACAGCCGCGCCAGCCACCTGCGCCCCCTCCCATCTCCGGTCTTCTTGACTCTGTCATGACGCCGGGCTCAGGTGGGGGAGGAAAAGAGTGTGCGGTGATTAGACACCTCAGTCGGGATTACATCTGATACCGGCTTTTCTCGCCGGACCGTTCGTGCACGGCTTAGATGGTTTCCGCTAGATTTCTTGGGCAATCTGGGTCGTTGTTCGTTTCCAGTTTGGGAGCCGTTTAATGACAGAGATCATAAATGAACAGTTGCGGACATTTCTGGGGGCTTTGGCCCAGCACTTTGGACTCTGCAATTTCGACCAAGCGTCCTAAATCACCCACAGGCGTTGCTATACAAGCTTCATTGGCATCACTCTGGCTGTCCATGTAGATTTTGCGCACCCTGTTCTTCTCCACGAGTATGTTGCTGGTAATAACCATGCTGTTGCCAGTCTAGTCCCGGGGTCGAAGACAGAAGAAGGTTCCAGTCTAGAAGAAACGATGTTGGTAGAAGAACGAGCCCAGCATCGTTACTGTCGCCAAGAGCATGGGGACCCAGCAGTCCCTCCAATCAACGCGATATGTCCCGACAGGGCGTTCAGACCACCAAGAATAAACAGTTCATCCACCTTCCGCGAAATCAGCAGGAGCAGGTGCAGTTCATGGTAAAACGTTTCATCGTCTCGTCATAGCTGGTCAGTTGAGAGAGGGCAGTAGGCGCTAAAGAAGGTGGCAAGACAGGGCAGTCACCCCAGGCTATAGTTTTGGACAACAATGGCGATGCTAGATTCACGTTGATATGCATTTTGGCACCCACCTTATCCAGCTTATCCTGCTCAGGAAATCTTGTTTCGTTGAGCACATGTGACGTCCACGTACAGTTGGTGGGTGACTATAGTCGGCCTACTTTTTGGAAGGTTTCTCCTCAGATTGTCAAAAATGACCGAAAATTCTCAGGCGTCCAGAACGAACGGATGCACTCAAGTAGTCGGTCATATGACGCAAGGTGGTTTCAGACAGGGCTTGTTGTTTGCTATATTATTTCGACCGCGAAGTTAAAAGCTGCAAGCCCCGCTCAGCCGGCAGGGAAAATGGTCCCAGCATTAGTTTAGGGCAACTTATCAAGCCCCGGCCCCATGAGAGGGTAACCAGTGTTGTCACTCAGTAGGGCTGATGAGGCATCCAACTCCAATAATGGCCACGATTTTATTTAGCGGGAGAGAGACCCTAGTTCTGGACTGCCTACGAGACTGGGTTGTCACTTTCTCCAGACAGTGTTTTGAATGTAGGAGATGGGAAAGGAAGTAGAGCAGAAGTAACGGGCATGGGGACAAACACAGCACCTGATAACCTCGTTGGAGTTAACGCGCCTGTTGAGGCTTCTACAGAGGCATGGTGTTTTGACAGACCCTAGGTTTTGGGAGCTGCAGATGAACGCTTGAGTGCCAGTTGAGGGACTTCAGGCGTGGTCACCTCCTTCAAATACACATACAAAAGGCCGTTTGTCCGTCGCTTTCGACGGGGTCACCATGTGACCCACATAAAATGCGAGGGATTCGCCTCATCAGTGGGTCTCCCGGCATTCTCCATGTGTTTCCTAGTATGGACTTCATTTTTAATTTTAAACTTTTCTATCCTCAAAAAGTTTTGTTGGAAGTTGGGAGAACTTTTTAGGGCAAACCTTTTCGAAGATGCATATATTTTCTGTAAAGTAGTTAAAAATACTTATATTTTAGTTCAATTGGGAGAAATGAATAATTCAATGATCTGCCTTTGAAACGCTCGATTAAATGGGCGTCATTTTAACAATTTCTAACATAATAGACCTTCTATAATGCAAGTTTTCGATAAACTTACTTGGTCTGCAGAGGTTCTATAACCTATCAGATTTTCAGTGCATATAATAATACTGTAAGCATAAAAGATGTTGAAATCCAACTAAAATACATGACTTTGATTTGTAATTTCACAGAAAACTTTCATTTTACATACAAAATACTTTTAAGAAGTAAATCTAGCTTACTTATACGGCACATTTATCTTGTCTTTAGAAATCTTTATTTGTATAACTTTTGAGTAACGGCCCATGTAGGTAGGGGATGGTGTATGTACACCAACTATTAAAAGTTAGAATCTCAATTATGCATGTTAATATTAAGCAAGTCATTAACGTCCAAAAAGCCATGTCGAAAAGCATAAGCAGTACTATTCAGGTCATATAAAGTTTTAAAGTCCAGAAGTAAGGGTAACCAGCAAGTACTCTCCACTTGTCAACGTTAAGCGGGGCCTATCCTGGTGGGACCAACTATTAAACATTTTTCAAGCCAAATTTGCTCTTCAACTCGGGCATTCTATTTGGCATTTCTGAGGTCTAACCTTACCACATCAGTGCTGTGGTTCAGGTATGGTATTCGAATAATAGAAAAGCGGAAGACTACTCAGGTGACATCGAAAAAGTTTGAAAATTTAAAATTTTCAAGATATCGTAAAATAAAGTTTTAAATCCTCATCGTCAGTGTTATCATCTTTGAATAACTATCTCAAATGAAAGAATGAAAATGCCGCTTGGAGCTTTCATCGGCGAGTATAACCTTATTTTATATCTGAAACCTTAATATGTCTTTCTTATAACCTTAGAATAGACTATTCTCCATTTGGGTAGGTGTAAGGTATTTTTCGAGGGTAAGGTCTGTTTTCATTGTCTTCTGCAGTGCTTTGAATGCATTCTGCCGATAAAAATATAAGTGATCAGCGAAACCCAAGAAATGATCTCAAATTATTGTAGCTTGTTGAACTGTTAAATAAATATAATCTCCTAAGACTAGATTTAATTAACAAAGGAAAAGAATTTGAATGAAATTTCTGGCAGCCAATTGTTGGCATACCTATACTAGCTAATTTGCATGAACTGATCATCCTTGCTGTCCTCCTTATTTAGTGTGCAACAAGCGTTTGTCACCGACGAATTGAGGAGAACAGGTATGCAATAAGTGTCTTTCGCATGGCACTTCGACGGAGACCCAAGTTCAAATGTTTTGTTTCAGAACGGAACTCGCACGAAGCTTTACTCTTCAAATTCCATCAATATCAAACTATCTTCCACAGTGTTTTCTGGCCTACAATGTGTTTTGGCGTTTCTTTCATTGTCTTATTACTGACACTTTTTCTCAACTACTGGCGGGCACGTAAACATCTGCGTGCTTCGTTCGTATGCTAAAAGAAAAATTTTGTCTTAACAGCTTTTTTATCATTCAGAAAGTTAACGTGGAATGGAAAATATATTACCCTTAGTGAATCTTGCAGTTGTTTCCCAGTATCTTAGTGAATATCTTGTAACCGCCTAACAATCAGCTCCAAATCATATCGCCAATTTATGCTTAAATATGGTTGTTAATTATTTAGTCATAACATGAAAGATTCTATTGTTTGTGATTAATAGTTGCAAAAGTTTAACGTAAAATTATATACATATAAACGCATTCCTGCAGACTAAAATGGCTAAAATGAAATTAATATACAATTAAGTGCGTAGTTCAATCTCAAAATATTTATGCTGGCTACGTGAAATGATGCACAAAAGTGTCTTTTATGTTTTAGTGTGATCTATTGCGATAAAAGTTAAATACGCCCTTCCTTCTATTGTACATTGTGAAATTTTAGTCAATTTTTAAATTATTCAAGTGCATTGTTTTGACAGCGTTGAAATTTAACAGAACATGCTCGATAACAGCAAAGACCACCGATGTTGAGTAGGATAATTCATCGGTTAATTTGTTTCAATAAATATTTCTAAACTGTCTGTGTTACAAGTCTCACTATTCTGTCACATGCTCTTTGTGCGCGGTTGGCAAATACGGTACTATTATTGTAAAGCCACCTAATTTTGATATGGCTATGAATATGGCGTTTCGTTAGCTTTTTGTGTAATTATATTTAATTGTATGAAATTCGGTCAATTCGGTGGATAGCCATACCAACACTCAAAGAAGTCCTTGAATGTTAACTAAATGCTGATTACTGTACGGATGTTGAGTATTTGTCTAAAATTTAGACCTTGGCTTTTGTTTTCTTCTTACAAGGGATAATTAATAGCTTCGTAATGCAGATATTCTTGAGATATAACTTCGTGGAATCGTAAACAACGTTCTACACCGGTATCATTAAAATTCTGGTCCATAGCTTTCCGGGATTGTTACGCATCGTTACACTTATACGTTACACCAAAGCTCCACGTGTTCAATGCATTCAGTTGTATCCCATTTTTCCTTTAGTCAAATGACTTTTATTATATGTTCCTTTGTGGTAGGCATAATCCTCGAATTCAACATGTCAACACCCACGGGAAAATTGCTAGGAATACTAGAATTGTTTCTGATTATAGCATGATTTCAGAGAGCTTACAATACTGACAACCAAGCACATTTACCTAAAATTAATGTATATACGATCATTTAATGACTTTATTTTGAAGGATTTCTACTGAAAAACTGCATTACTTCCACAACTGGTAGATTTTCAGTCGAGTATTTTGCATTTATAGTAATACTTTTATGAAAATTGCATCTATTTCAAACCTGTTGCTGGACGTTTGGAAGGGCTAGTCCAGGTCTTCTACCAAAACGAGATAATTTCGCTAAACTGGCCACCAAGTAAAGATAAAAGAATGCTATAAATGTAAATTTTCTCCGCATTTTTAAATCGATGAGACTTATAATGTCAGCTTTAGAATAGTTATCGTAACCACAATAATACCCCGGTCCACTACAAAATTTATCGGAAAATGTCGTTCCTAAAACAATGTGCCTAACCAAAATGCCGGTTCATAGCTCGTGGCAACATGGTTGCATATGTAAATTTATAGTAATCAGTTTGCTGTTTAAAACGCAGGGGCTTATATATTCTCTTGCTACCGTTACGATTTCATTAAACGTCAGAGAACCTGTTATATAATTCGGGTTAAGGGAATAATAAAGTGCTCTAGCCGAAATCTATATTACCGGTAAGAGTGGCCTTGATTATTAAAATTATAGTCAGCAGTAAATCCTTATAAAATCTATGAAAGTTTTGATCATATAAACTATCGTATTATATCGTTTTGTTATTAAAACAGAGAATATTCTGAAGTGAAGCATGCTATTTTTGTAACATGCGATTATTATACGCCAGTTACCATCAGAATCCGGGCCTGTGTGTTTGTACGTCTTTTGCTGTGAACGGACATTCATCCAGATGAAGAAATAAAAAAGCGTATAAACCATTATTTGTTGTAGCTACCACATTTCACGGCCGATTTTCATCGGTTATTTAACGTTTCAAATTTCGTTCCAAAGGCAGCAAAATGCGTAGTGCAGAACGTACAACCTACATCTATCAAACACTGAAAATATGAAGAAGGAACAAAAATAAGAATATAGAGTATCGTAAAATTGATATTTAACTAACCGAATTTCAGGCTCCATCTCAGTAATAGCCTTGCCATATGCCCCAGTTATTTTCTCGGTTGCATTTCATCACTTTGGATGTAACTTGCCTCCAAATAGCGCAGCATTTGAGCCGTTTCTATACAATCAAGGCTACGAAGGCTATTTGTAGGACAACAAGATGCCCAATATCAATCAGATGCTTAGCCCTGAATAAAAGAGCTGTTCTTTTTGGAGCAGCAAAGGTAATTCAGTTGGTAAACAAGTGGTTGCGTCACCAAGAGCCTTTTATTTCATTCAATATGCTTGCATCCACAGGCAAAGGTGGATTCAAAAACCAAAGTTGAGGTCGCGTGCAAAGGCATGAATTCCTTCGCTACTTTATTATGATTAGTTTTTGCAGGACAGCTTCCCATATTCTGAACCTCTTTCAAGGGTGAAACGTAGATCTCGCTTGATAGGTATGGGAGTGCTGTCGTTGTACTCAGTAGGGCTACAGTGACAAGCATTGCGAAAAGGACGGTTCAACCCAAGTTGCTGCAATTTATAAATATAGGTCTGGATGAAAGGGGCAGGATAACTATGTCTTAACCTCGCTGCATAGATATAGACAGGTTCTAAAGAAGGTATTTTTTCATCGAAAATTTTTCGTGCGTCTTTGAAGAAATGACTTTGTCCACATTAAATCGACAAACATCTTGTGAAATGTTACTATTGGTTTTTACGCGTATAGTTATGGAAGAATACCTATATGATCTATTTTTTCTACCTGTTAATCTGCTCACGTTTAGGTTTTTATTACGCAACCAAACATGTTGGTTGAAAAAAACTTATGATAATGAATAAAGCGGGGTCTGCAAGACACGAGCAAATGTGTTCCGTTTAACAAAGGGAAGATATTTTCGATTGGCAATTTATGTTTTGAAAATAATCACTATTTTATGAGCTCAAATGAGGATACAGAAGGCAATCTTCTTCTGATACACTAGCAAGTACTTTCAATAAACGAACGTTATATAAGAGCACCTGATGTCACACTCGTGTCTGTTTAGTTCATTTTTGAGTGATGGCTTATGTGGTAATTATTTGTTTTTACGCACAATTCACTCAAACGTCGTAGAGGTTGTTTTGTTTAAAATATATTTCAATGTTAAAGGGATAAGTTGGCAACACAAGATTGACTAGACTAGACCGAACTAAAGAAAAGGTTTTCGAATAAAGATGAGCACGATTTTAATTATCTTTAATTGTTATTAACTTGCACAAACGTAAAGGGGTTACTTTCCGTTTCCGTAAGTAAAATGGCTTGAATGCCACAATGCCTGTAAAGGTTTTATTTTCAGGTTAGTCCTGTTGTATTTTTTTCTGGCATTACATATAACGAATACGACTAGGACGTTGGCAACTGCGCATACACACATAATTTAACCTAACACTTTCACTCTTATTATCGGAAGAATGAAAGTGCTGCTCACTCCTCAGGCTTTTCTGAGTGTTTGTCAGTTTTCAGCTTTTATTCCTATGTTTGTCAGTAATACCTTTGAGCTGGTACCACAAATCTTACTAATCAAGTAGAAGGCATTTCTGACCGTTTGCTATAAAATTATGGAAGGTTTCGTTATAAGCTCGGCGTTAAAACCAACGAATTCCCGTGCTGATAAATGTATCATCAAGTTTTGATCAGAACGACTGATCAAAGGCACTTGCAAATGGCATAAGGCGCTCTCATAAAGAGATACGTCCTATAATTATTAACTTTTACTGTTTCCGAAATCGAATTCTGTTGAGCGATAATTACTGAGCCACTGTATCATGCTGAATTGGCAAACGCACAGAAATCCTTATATAACTTTGCAAAGCGCAAAGCTGGTGCAAATTGCATGTGAACCTCTTAATCCCTATGAGTGCGGATTTGAAAAAGTACAGTTCTCACGTCTGTTAAATATTGAATGTCTAGAGAATTACTTTGCCGAATAGAAAGTACACTGATGCAATTCCATACTTCAAATTCGACGAGTAATAAGACTTATAAGGGTTTTCCTAAGGCACAGAATTAAAAACAAAATGTTTACGTAATACGAATCCTCCAAACTAATCTAACGAGTCTGAAGATAACAACAAGTATCTGCACGATTTACCAATGGTAAGCCAGAAAATGTTTGCAAAAACAAAATTACTTGAAACACATGGAGTTTAATGACATCAGGATTGTCGTAAAAATGGTTTGAAATGTAAATGACTATTTTAGTTTATTAAAGTTATTTTATTTTATAACAATTGTATTGCTTACATTTTTTACCAGAACATCAGCAATTCAAATTCACAAAAAACGGTCATGAGCAAAAACTCTTCAAATTAACCCTATTTCCAGTTTATTTATTTGTTTAAAGACCGTTCAGATGTCCAGGTTATGCTATTTTAGGCTTAGGAAGGGAAATTATCACGTGAACTGAAATTTTACTGGCGTACGTATAGCGTATAAATCCCAAACAATAAATCAAACAATTCTTCTTTCATTCTGAAGGAGTCTCAAAGAAAATTATAAGGCAGAGTTTTTAGGTGGTGTGACACAGATTCGGCAAAAGGTTGGCAAAGTCCGTTAGTTATTTATAGCGCAGACAACGTCAAAAGGTTAAATGCATGCCAATAGATTTAAATATTCTTCGTGAGGCATAAACAGTACAGACATGCCATTGAAAGGTTTAACTTAGGAAAGTGTTCCTATTAATGAAATCAAAGTTTGATGTCACCTGTTATGTAAATTTTTGTTTAAAAGAACAATTATGGTTCACGGGCATCAATTTAAAAGCAAGAACATGGTTTTCTTAAGCTAAACCAAATATACTGCCTAAATGGAACAATAAATCGTGCGCATATCAACGGTCGACTGATTCAGTTGAAGGACCTTTAACTCTGTCATATAAGCGTTCGAAAAATATTTTGCCAGACAAAGTCACGTGGGTGAATAACAACTGACAATTTTCTGACACTAAATCTAATTTTTCAACAGGAAAACGCGCTGTTAAGCAATATTCTTGGAAAGTTTTAAACTGACCGTTTCATCGAAGGCACTACTGTTCCCCTTAACATATGTTTCGAATAGTATTTATGCGTGTTTACCCTTCATTATTTTCTTTTAATCCTCCGGCTAGTGTTTAGCAAGATACTTTGGAAAACTTTCGTATGTTGAGCATAGGACCCTCTGAACCATAGATCATTTAAATTATTCGCGAGCAGTCCCGAATATGCGGCTATCCGGTCTTTGTCCGAAGGAAGCATCTACAGGCAAAATAACGTTGATAATATCCGCCTAAACATTTAGAATTTTATAGAACTCATCTTCGGAGGTGACACTAAGTGACTGGCCTCTTGCAGTATAAATCGAAATTCGGAAATACGTTTTCAACTTAGATTCAATTACTAATGTTTGGCCGTAAGATATACTAAACCACCGCAAAATCACACGACATTTCAGGTTCATCAGGTTGTCAGCTTTTGAGTGCAGGACTTTTTGGACTTCTGAAAGAATTGCGGTATAGAATAAATAACTACTTACGTCATATCTTGTTTTCTATAGATTTTGACATATAATTACATACTAGCAGTTATATTTTGGCTGCCTGAAGACTATAATTGAGGCAAAAATTAACGTTCCAGCTTCCCCTTGTCGCCATGGGCAAAGTACCTCAAGAACTCATTACCTGCGGCAATGCAACCACCGGCGCGTCCACCAGCCATTGTTCTGACTTGAATTCGGGCTTTCATTTTCAGTCCTTCCCACAATAGAGTCAGTGAACGCCAATCCAGCGTTTACTCTGGAAATTTGAAGATCAGCAGCAATTTTCTGTCCACACAGGCATGTTGCTTATGAGAGTTGCGGTATACAGCAAATATCATAACTTTAAAATGCATGTTAATAGTCCCATTTAAAAGCCTAATAACTTAGAAAACATCTTAATGCAATCTTCAGAACTGAGCCTTCACAACTAAAAGATATTCCTGAAAAGGTGCATGGATTTTCGAAATTGAGCAGCCATTCTTTTCTGCTCTCCATTCACGTGTAAATTTTCCTATATATACATCAGTTGGCCTCTTTTGCCCATTATATACCGACTTGTAGCCCAATGTTTATTTGAACTACGAAAGTAAAGTCCTCAGCACACGATTTTCGCACCATTTTGAAGGAACTCCAATTTTATCTATATTTTGCTAAGGAAAATTCTTCATGATGTCGATAGTTGCAGTCTTCGGCCATTCGTTTAGGATCGGTGTTTTGTGGTTTGTGTGCCCGATCATATTCAAGATGAATCGAAGACTTTCTGCTGAAATTTTTGGAATTTTATTTTGAAATAAATCCTACCTCTCTCAAGTACAGAAATGGACATCTGGTGGCAGTGTCTAGGACTAATTACCAAAGCAGTTTTAACTTCTCCCTAGTATTTGTTGGTACTCCCTGCGTATGTCATTCGTCGCTATGCGAAAACTTGCAAGACCCTCTTACATTAATTATCTCAAAATTATTAATTTCATATTTGTTTACACTTCATATATCAAAAAAGAGCATAGCGAACACTGGGGAGCCGAATCCCTCAGAATTGCGTTTGACATCGGCAGAATATCCCGAGGAGCATTGTACGCACTATTAGCTAGTACTTATGTTGTCCGCAATGTAAGTGGATACGACTAGCTGGCTATTGATAGTTTTTAAATATTACGCTTTTATGCCACTGAAATCGATGATTTTGGTTAAAATATTCCTGTCAACTTAGACACTGAGCCTGTAAAACTTCTTTTCAAACAATTGACTTCAGCGCAGCAGATGAATGTTTTGAGGAGATCAAAAGCTTACGTACATATATATATCTTTGAGAGCACTCACCACTCAGGTTGCGTTACTTGTTCGCAGACAGTTGCACAGAGACCAGAAGTACATGCAGAAGGATAATGCCAAGAAGAATAAGCGGGACCGGGATGGTAATTTTTAACTTACGTTCTGCCGTCAGCCAGCCTTTTCCAACCCCAAGGTTGAGAACACCGGAGATTTAGACCCCAATTCCCTTGGTTTTTGAATGTCGGTAAGTCTAAAATTCTAAGCATTCGTCACGTGCTAAGGATCCTATCTGTTTTGATCGGGTACATTACAGAATCAATAAATACGAGAGAGATAAAGAGGGTAATTGCTGGCTTATCCACCTTCGTCAGTCAACCCCAACCAAGCCCTCGGTTGCAGGACAAGAGCCCCGAAACTACGTCATTTTGTACCCGAACACTGGTAAGTCCGACAATCTACGTTTCTACTGCATATACACCTCGTCACTATTCGATTATCTAGATTGACTTAAACCCCAGACTTCACGGGACGAAACTGTCCGGTTACCCGAACACTGACGTTTCCGAAACCTTTTCACTTCCATACACAAGCCAAAAGCTTTCCGAACCGTTCCTACAAACATGATATAGTCCATGTCGTCGTCCGCTCTTCCTTTTCGTCTCTTTCGGAGAAGAACGTAAAAAGATAACTATATATTAAATGGTATATAAAGATAATCTTACATTTATTTCTTTAGAAACAAATCAACGAAAGTATTTCAAAAATGACATTTCAACATGACCCTGAAGCTCATACGAAGAGTTTATTCATGTACGATTAAATATCAAAAATAACGATGTTTTGTACACACCTGTATGAGCGATGAATATTATATTAGATATACGGGAAAAAGGTGTCACCATAGCCACTGCACTGTAAATTTCCAAAAATAAGCAAAAGTGCCAAAACATATCGCACATTTTAGATTTATTTTTTTTGAAATTGCTATTACCAAACTTAATATAAAAGGATTGTAAATTACGAGTTTCTATGAGATTGTTTGAGAACAAATCCCAATTTTCACAAATCAAAGTTAAAACGAGAAAAAGTGTCACGGATAGGATTTAAATTGCATGAGTCCTATATAATAAAAGGTGTCCCAACGTTCAATACTTTGGGAAGGCCTGATTAGTGTTGGTGTGGTTACTCGTTACTCTAAATTTGTTCGTTTGAGGTTCTGCGTGCCTGCAGCAAAGACCATCCCTGGGACCAGATTAGTGCAACGTTTATAGACTGCCAGCATCCGCTTGTCGGCTGATCGCTCGAGCCTGTGTCCTTGAAACTCGCCCACCAATCAAATGAGCGAGACAAAACACGTTAACTGTGGTGCGTCTGATCAACAAATATTGGAAATTTCTTCTCAGTAGACTGCACCGTCTCAGATTCATTGTCCTATTAACTTTACTGTCTTCCCTTTTGGCTTCAAAACCTTGTGATTTGTGGTCATATACTCAAATTTGGTAAATAAACATTAGTAACCACTAGTCTTTGTTCTTACTTGTCGATCCTTCTTCTCTATTTTTGACTGCTCCTCGTTATGCTTCCATCTATGAGGGTTCTTTACTAGTGAATTAAGGAAAAAGGATAAATGTGTGCGCCTTCTTAAAATGTCTTCTGTTATAACCCTATCAGAATCTCTGCTAGGGGATAGGACTGCGCAATTGTTCTTCATCAACCCTGTTAACTGCAGCAATCAAGAGATTTAAATTGGATTTCGACGCTCCTGACGGTCGATTTGTCTTGATTTAAATAAAGAATGACTCTGTTGTCTGAAGTGGATGTCAGCGTTGTTCAAAGATTGACAACGTCTGAAAAGTCCTCCATAAATACTACCACTTTTAACACTTTCCTTATTTTCAAAAGTCACGCACATTTTAAATATTGTTTTTCCTGACGCCCCTTTGTTAGGCATCTGCGACTTTATAACTTTGGTGTAAACATTGAAATCAATCTTATATTATTTGGTCCAATCTGAGGTTTCACATGGCCTGTTTGTTAGCCTACCTAATCTGGACGTTTACAGTTCTTGCTAAAATCCTTGAGAGAATCAGCTTCGCTCTTTGAAATAGGAACTCCGTGAAGGTGGTCGGCTAGCAAGTTGCTGTGTCCCGGTTATAAACGTATTTTATCTACATCAGCAAGTGCAGAGGAGTTTGAGGCAGGACCTTTTTACATGAGTACCAAAAAACTCTAATCGACACCCGAGAATAGACGCAGATGACGCATATATGCACGTGAAGTCCACTTTTCTGATGGGACAAAGAGACCTTACCGACATTTTACCTGTCCATCCAACACTTATTCGGCCCTTTTTATTTCGCTAGTCGGATATGCATGCATCAATTCTTACATGATGGAGTACACGATTTACGCTGATACGAGCTTACTGATGTGGAAAAGTGACGATTAAGTGGTCTTTCGCCTCTATTGACGCAGTCGATTAAAATCACCTGTTCGATATGTTGTTGTGCAATTTTAGTTAGCATACTCTGTTCAGGTAAAAGCCTGGTCATAGATGTGGTTGGTTGATAAAGGCACAAAATAAGAAGATTAAAGCTATTTTCTTGATCTCCTCTGTCTGGTTCCATCCACGCCTGATGCAGCTGAGTGTGTTTTGTCCGAATGAGAACGGGTAACCCGCGGTAAAAGACCCTATCAACGCAAGCCACAAGCCTAAACCACACACATAAACTGCACAAAAACCTGAACTAATAACGTGTGTAGTCGAAACAAACGAAAATGCGAGTCCCAGGAAGTAATTGAGAAGAGGTAGACGCAATTGCAGGGACAAGAACTTTATTTGTCAGAGAAACTGCAAGGCTGCTCCAGATACGAATTTCCGAACACACCACAACAGTGTGCGGCGAAATGACACGAATTCTCAAGTCGGGGCTCATTCTGAGAGAACCGGCCAAAAATTCAAGTTCGATGAGGCCAAAAGTTCTCGCGAGAAGTGATAATCACGGGAGCCGCGGGTTACTTAAAGTATGGTTTACGGGCCCTAAGTGCGGTGTTCACCCAAGTTCATATTCCGTGGTGAGAGTCGGCTTGTCCATAGTAATCATCCACTCGGGGAGCGCTCAGGCGAACGCATTTTCCAATGCTAATGTCCGTTAAGCCAGGTGGCTGAGCCATCATCACACTGACGTCCAACACGTGTGATGCATTTGCAGCGAATAACGACACGCATGCCGGTTATCAAATAATTAGCGCGCAAGAAGGCAGTCATGTTAGATTAAGGGGAGTCGGTAATTGCCATAGGCATGCAGTAGCATAGCGACTGCATCCCATAAATACTGCAACTCCCTGTGTTTGAATTACCTGTATCTGGTACTGTCTATGAAGCTTGGTTTGAGCTGGAGTCGGAAACTTCAGGTGAATAAAGTTCTTGTCCCAGCAATCGCCTCTACCTCTTCTCAATATATGTGCAGTTGTAAGGATGCTTTGAATCATTCTGAAAGTTGCCTCCTATCAAATGAGAAAAATAGCATACTATAAGAAAATAAAATTGCACAGACAACGAGGCTGTGTCAATTGACGCTAACTTTGAATGCGGGTTTCTTCGTTACACTTATCATATAAGTTTATGCGTTCTTACTATTTAAAGCACGACTTACGTCATTTTTGTTCGATACGATGCCTTCGTTCTCCCTTGAGTTGTACGTGTTGAACAGTTTACTTATCTATTTCTGCTTTACTCAAAGTCATACAAGCATCTAACGATGGCTTTTTAGTAAATAAAACCTGAATACTGGAAAACATTCGCAGAATAACAACACCAGCTGATGCCTGGGGCCTGTAGTGAACGGCGTCTGACACTTCCGGAAATCGAAGGTGAAGCAGAGGTGCATGAGCTACTCGAAGTGTCCTGTGTTGGAAATCAGGGCGTTCAATAGTGCGGAGAGAAACGTTGGTAGGCAAGAGAGGAAAATTTGGTTTTCAAAAAGTTTTCTTATGCTGGTATTTATAGAGCACTGCGTTATTTACAGAGAATGTGTGCAAAGTATAGGTTTATGCGCGTTGTTCTTGACAGATATAAACATACTTATGCGAATATCGAGAATGAAGGGCAAAATAATTTGCAAATTAAGCGGGGTAATCTTGGGTTGACACAAGTGGATGCAAAGACCTCCAGACTGCTATTGGCCTCAAACTGTGTATTAATTAACTGGATATTCTATCATGCGTTAGTCATAATAGAAAGTGAATTTAAGTTGTTGCTTTCATTTGCAATATGTCTGGAAATATAGGCCAACGTTAAACGAGCGAATGTGCCTTAATCTCGCTCAAACTGATTCATTAAGTTTTAAATCCAAGAATTAAATTCCTTAAGAAAAAACTATTTTAGTAATTTTTATTGAGAAGCAAAATAATTTTGGGGCTTTAAAATAAAAAAATTTAGCATTTTCATAAACTGTTAGACTCAAGATAAGGGGCTGGATGTCGGGTCATGTGAGGAAAGTTCAAGGTAGACTATATCGCCGGAGGAATCTGAACTGCGCTATTGTTTCGGAATGGGTTGGTTCCGGTAAAATGTCTGTTATAGCTTTCTCTGTATTGTATGACAATAGACCTTTGTTCCCTCAAACGCGACTTGGTTTTTATTTTTGTGTAGCAGCAAGGTTAGAATAAAATAGGATTACGGTAGAAATGAATTAATCAAATTTCATCAGACGAACCGATGTCACTGGAGGTGATTAGAAACCCCTGCTATACTATGTACATTTAATTAACATTAATTTTAGAGTAGGCTGATGTGAGTAAACGTATATTGAAAATTTATAGTTGAACAGGTAAGTAATGAAAGCTCTTTTTGTTCAATAACTCGTTTTATCTTACACAACTAATTCTGGCTTGGAGAAAAAAGTACTTTAAATACAAAAAAAGATTAAATGGGTGAAAGGATTACTTGCGAGGCGGAAAGAGCTATTTTCGTCCCAAAGAACCTTTTTTAATGCTCAAATGGCTGGATATCTAACTAATATGTCCATACAAAATACGCTTGAAGTACCTGGTTTAATTTTTTTGAGTTAGTGAGCCACAAAGGCTTACTCTTTTGCTATCCTGAGAACGGATTTGCAGTTGTAAATACAGCTATTTCATGGAATAAAATATTGTTTGCCGATCATTCTAAAGGGATGAAGGGACTTTGTATAAGTTATCAGGACAGAACTGAAAAGTTTTGACGCAATTTTGATGGGCATTTTCCCCCCGAATACCTTTAACTACAGCAAAAACGTTCAAGTTCACACATGAGAACTAACTGCAAAATAAATACCTAAAGTGCCCTTTTTTAAAAAATCCAGGTAAGCATCACCAGAACGGGTGTCTGTGTTTGCCTCCGAGAGAAGATAGTTTTTGTGCAGGAGGCAATTCGGAGTCCACTATCCGATGTTTTAAATATGCCTGACGGCAGTCTACTTAAATTAAATCAAATGTATCTTATACTTATTTTCTTTAAAGTAACCGTTTGATCCGTGGCTGGAATAAATGCTTCTGTTATATCTAAAGAACAGGGATTTCCAATAATACAACTGAACAAAACTATCATTTGCCCTGTGAAAATAAACAATCAACGTAAACCTTTCAAATTCGAATCGGTAGCTACAACGAATATTTTAAATAAAATGTATGATGTGTGTCGAAGTAAACGCATAATATATAAGTTGTGACATCATCGCTGAGGCTGTCTTTGAAGACTAAGATTTTGGCTAAAATTGCACTGACGTTTTTCAAACAAATTTTATATTCCAGAAGTTATTTGGTTTTATAACCTTATAGTTTTGCGGTTATAGACAATTATATAAAGTAAATTAAGCAAATGAGTTGATAAACGTTGTAAATGCGTCTGTTTTATTCAGGTTTTAAATCATCATGGAAAAAGCACAACCATTCCAATATCAACTACCTTTAAAAATTGCCGAGGACAATTTCACACTGCAAACATTATTTATTGTTCTATAATACTTGACTTCTATCCTTCTTTATGAAACCCAGTCTTGGAAAGAAATGCATGAGGCTAATTTTCTGCCCGATTTAGTCTGCCAACAAAGGAAAATTCTTGGGCACTCTAAAGTTAGAACTTAGTTATGTGACGTTACACCAGAGACGTTATAATGACGAGTACTGGGATATTAATAAAGGTGCCATCAGCCAAAGGGTATGAAGAAAATGCTAAGAGCATCAAGATCAGTAGGTTAGGTAATATGCTTTCTATATCACGACATAGGGTGGTTTGTAATCATATCTGGCATTAGGAAAGTTGCACATTACTAAAATCGTACCGTTTTATCACTGTCAGCAAATAAAGCTTGAGATTGACAAGTAATTCGACAAATCACTTTCTTTAGAAGAGCGACTTGGGATCTGATCTACGAAGAAGATATTTTAACTAACAAATAATTGGAAACAACAATTATAAAGCTGACACTGGAAATGCCTAATATATCAATGACCAGAACAAAAAAATGAATTCTTAGTGATGAGACTGGTGGAAGTCCCTCACGACAGTTGCAGGAATGGAATTGAACAACAAACCAGCAAACGTTCAGTGAGAAAGGTAATGATCAATTTTATTAAACCTGTTAATATCCGTGGCTTCAAAACTATAGGGAAGTTGCTTCTATAAAAGACTACCAAAGCAATTAAAAATATGAAGATGATATTTCTAAGATGATCATCGATAAGTTATCCAGTCCAGCTCTGGCGACATTGCAAAAGACTGGTTATGCAGGATAATCCGCACATAAGACTAGGTCGGCAGGTTCGTAGTGGGTTACCAGTCTCCAGCTGTTGTCATCTCCTTCCTTATACTCCTCTCCACGAAATTCATGAGGATGAAAGTCTAGCCTATGAACTCGTGATCTGCCGCCGACGTCTAAATACTGCATTTCTATAAGTACGCAATATAAGTTTTGAATAAAAAATAAAAACCCCACTAACAAAATACATTTTGAGATAGCATCGACTGAAACTTGGAGATTTTACAGACTTCATTAGTTGTGAGCTTGAATGGATTCTCGCCTGTACACAGGGACTAACATTCAGGTAATCCCTCTAATTATCTTCGGCTACGATCATAGGCAAATATGATATTATCTACTAAGCCCATAGAGAGACATAAAAAGAACCTTTTCTTTGTGTGGACCGACTAAAAAAGGCCGTAAAACTATATTTAGCCTTCTCGCTATTGTCAAAACTTGCAATGCTCTCAGTCGTAATTATCAGCGGGATTTAATCTCTGTTCTTTGTTCTTTTATGGATGTGGGTGCAAAGTAAAAGGAGACGTCTTGGTTCCTATTTGTGCCAACTTCATTTTGAATCCTAGGGCACATAGGTGTTTTCCATTGTTGCTGAAAACCGAGTACACACCATCACTTCAATTGTACTTTTTTAGAAGCACAGCCTGCCTCTATCACCTTCCGCTTGAAATGTTAATATTATTCATCATATGCCATGTTTTGATTCCAAACAGGATATACTGAGACATATGGATAGCTGACTACACTCAGGTCTCACAAACATCTCCATGGACTATCATAAGTATAACATTTTCTACCGCAGTTGACAGAGTTTGCGGTGCCTGGAGTGACTGTGACATTTATTTTTACTCGATTGTACTAAATCCAAGTTTAAAAGGCATTGCACTATAAGAAGTGACCTTTGTGATGTAAAGGGAAGTCTATTTAGTCCAGATTTTGTGTGCGACAAAAAGAAAGACAGGGGTTGTTCCGGCAGCTGCTCTTGTGGACACTAACAAATCACCGCCCACGGAAGGCATGATATGAAGTTGTTGGTCGCTTATTAATTAGTTAATGGAATACATTGGCATAGGTCGAGGAATTGTGGAAAGATCCTGTCAGATCCGAGCAGAAAACCATGCTTTTTGAGAATCAAGGGGCATCGATAAGGAAATATAAATTTCAAAAGAGAGCTTGGTGAGCATACGGCCGCTTTTCGCAAATTCTCTTCGGAAAGTTGCATTTATCTAACTAGGGCAATAATTTAATCTTTTCAACCCCCAAAGCCATCAATCGAGCCGCCCACGTAGTACTACCTTTACCGGTAGCCATTATACCCCCTGACGCTGATCAGAAGACACTGACTGCAATTTTCTTTTTCTCTCCAGATCCCATAACTTTCAACCACACCCTAAATCAATCATAATTTTTCTAATTGCATGTATCCTTTAAGTATGTGCATAGAGGTGTAAAGTTACAGGCTTCAAGAGAATTTAAAGAATGCAGGCCTATGCTCGATAAAGGTGATTTGAATTTTTCGATGTAGATTTTCGCAAATAAAATATTCCACGCAAGATAAGCCGCAGAGCAACAATTAAACAGCGATTATTCATAAAATTTGCCCTAGGATTCAAAATGAAGTTGGCACAAATAGGAACCAAGACGTCCCCTTTTACTTTGCACCCACATCCATAAAAGAACAAAGAACAGAGATTAAATCCCGCTGATAATTACGACTGAGAGCATTGCAAGTTTTGACAATAGCGAGAAGGCTAAATATAGTTTTACGGCCTTTTTTAGTCGGTCCACACAAAGAAAAGGTTCTTTTTATGTCTCTCTATGGGCTTAGTAGATAATATCATATTTGCCTATGATCGTAGCCGAAGATAATTAGAGGGATTACCTGAATGTTAGTCCCTGTGTACAGGCGAGAATCCATTCAAGCTCACAACTAATGAAGTCTGTAAAATCTCCAAGTTTCAGTCGATGCTATCTCAAAATGTATTTTGTTAGTGGGGTTTTTATTTTTTATTCAAAAACTTATATTGCGTACTTATAGAAATGCAGTATTTAGACGTCGGCGGCAGATCACGAGTTCATAGGCTAGACTTTCATCCTCATGAATTTCGTGGAGAGGAGTATAAGGAAGGAGATGACAACAGCTGGAGACTGGTAACCCACTAAGAACCTGCCGACCTAGTCTTATGTGCGGATTATCCTGCATAACCAGTCTTTTGCAATGTCGCCAGAGCTGGACTGGATGACTTATCGATGATCATCTTAGAAATATCATCTTCATATTTTTAATTGCTTTGGTAGTCTTTTATAGAAGCAACTTCCCTATAGTTTTGAAGCCACGGATATTAACAGGTTTAATAAAATTGATCATTACCTTTCTCACTGAACGTTTGCTGGTTTGTTGTTTAATTCCATTCCTGCAACTGTCGTGAGGGACTTCCACCAGTCTCATCACTAAGAATTCATTTTTTTGTTCTGGTCATTGATATATTAGGCATTTCCAGTGTCAGCTTTATAATTGTTGTTTCCAATTATTTGTTAGTTAAAATATCTTCTTCGTAGATCAGATCCCAAGTCGCTCTTCTAAAGAAAGTGATTTGTCGAATTACTTGTCAATCTCAAGCTTTATTTGCTGACAGTGATAAAACGGTACGATTTTAGTAATGTGCAACTTTCCTAATGCCAGATATGATTACAAACCACCCTATGTCGTGATATAGAAAGCATATTACCTAACCTACTGATCTTGATGCTCGTAGCATTTTCTTCATACCCTTTGGCTGATGGCACCTTTATTAATATCCCAGTACTCGTCATTATAACGTCTCTGGTGTAACGTCACATAACTAAGTTCTAACTTTAGAGTGCCCAAGAATTTTCCTTTGTTGGCAGACTAAATCGGGCAGAAAATTAGCCTCATGCATTTCTTTCCAAGACTGGGTTTCATAAAGAAGGATAGAAGTCAAGTATTATAGAACAATAAATAATGTTTGCAGTGTGAAATTATCCTCGGCAATTTTTAAAGGTAGTTGATATTGGTATGGTTGTGCTTTTTCCCTGATGATTTAAAACCTGAATAAAACAGACGCATTTACAGCGTTTATCAACTCATTTGCTTAATTTACTTTATATAATTGTCTATAACTGCAAAACTATAAGGTTATAAAACCAAATAACTTCTGGAATATAAAATTTGTTTGAAAAACGTCAGTGCAATTTTAGCCAAAATCTTAGTCTTCAAAGACAGCCTCAGCGATGATGTCACAACTTATATATTATGCGTTTACTTCGACACACATCATACATTTTATTTAAAATATTCGTTGTAGCTACCGATTCGAATTTGAAAGGTTTACGTTGATTGTTTATTTTCACAGGGCAAATGATAGTTTTGTTCAGTTGTATTATTGGAAATCCCTGTTCTTTAGATATAACAGAAGCATTTATTCCAGCCACGGATTAAACGGTTACTATAAAGAAAATAAGTATAAGATACATTTGATTTAATTTAAGTAGACAGCCGTCAGGCATATTTAAAACATCGGATAGTGGACTCCGAATTGCCTCCTGCACAAAAACTATCTTCTCTCGGAGGCAAACACAGACACCCGTTCTGGTGATGCTTACCTGGATTTTTTAAAAAAGGGCACTTTAGGTATTTATTTTGCAGTTAGTTCTCATGTGTGAACTTGAACGTTTTTGCTGTAGTTAAAGGTATTCGGGGGGAAAATGCCCATCAAAATTTGCGTCAAAACTTTTCAGTTCTGTCCTGATAACTTATACAAAGTCCCTTCATCCCTTTAGAATGATCGGCAAACAATATTTTATTCCATGAAATAGCTGTATTTACAACTGCAAATCCGTTCTCAGGATAGCAAAAGGGTAAGCCTTTGTGGCTCACTTACTCAAAAAAATTAAACCAGGTACTTCAAGCGTATTTTGTATGGACATATTAGTTAGATATCCTGCCATTTGAGCATTAAAAAAGGTTCTTTGGGACGAAAATAGCTCTTTCCGCCTCGCAAGTAATCCTTTCACCCATTTAATCTTTTTTTGTATTTAAAGTACTTTTTTCTCCAAGCCAGAAGTAGTTGTGTAAGATAAAACGAGTTATTGAACAAAAAGAGCTTTCATTACTTACCTGTACAACTATAAATTTTCAATATACGTTTACTCACATCAGCCTACTCTAAAATTAATGTTAATTAAATGTACATAGTATAGCAGGGGTTTCTAATCACCTCCAGTGACATCGGTTCGTCTGATGAAATTTGATTAATTCATTTCTACCGTAATCCTATTTTATTCTAACCTTGCTGCTACTCAAAAATAAAAACCAAGTCGCGTTTGAGGGAACAAAGGTCTATTGTCATACAATACAGAGAAAGCTATAACAGACATTTTACCGGAACCAACCCATTCCGAAACAATAGCGCAGTTCAGATTCCTCCGGCAATATAGTCTACCTTGAACTTTCCTCACATGACCCGACATCCAGCCCCTTATCTTGAGTCTAACAGTTTATGAAATGCTAAATTTTTTATTTTAAAGCCCCAAAATTATTTTGCTTCTCAATAAGAATTACTAAAATGGTTTTTTCTTAAGGAATTTAATTCTTGGATTTAAAACTTAATGAATCAGTTTTTGAGCGAGATTAAGGCACCTTCGCTCGTTTAACGTTGGCCTATATTTCCAGACATATTGCAAATGAAAGCAACAACTTAAATTCACTTTCTATTATGACTAACGCATGATAGAATATCCAGTTAATTAATACACAGTTTGAGGCCAATAGCAGTCTGGAGGTCTTTGCATCCACTTGTGTCAACCCAAGATTACCCCGCTTAATTTGCAAATTATTTTGCCCTTCATTCTCGATATTCGCATAAGTATGTTTATATCTGTCAAGAACAACGCGCATAAACCTATACTTTGCACACATTCTCTGTAAATAACGCAGTGCTCTATAAATACCAGCATAAGAAAACTTTTTGAAAACCAAATTTTCCTCTCTTGCCTACCAACGTTTCTCTCCGCACTATTGAACGCCCTGATTTCCAACACAGGACACTTCGAGTAGCTCATGCACCTCTGCTTCACCTTCGATTTCCGGAAGTGTCAGACGCCGTTCACTACAGGCCCCAGGCATCAGCTGGTGTTGTTATTCTGCGAATGTTTTCCAGTATTCAGGTTTTATTTACTAAAAGCCATCGTTAGATACTTGTATGACTTTGAGTAAAGCAGAAATAGATAAGTATACTGTCCAACACGTACAACTCAAGGGAGAACGAAGGCATCGTATCGAACAAAAATGACGTAAGTCGTGCTTTAAATAGTAAGAACGCATAAACTTATATGATAAGTGTAACGAAGAACCCGCATTCAAAGTTAGCGTCAATTGACACAGCCTCGTTGTCTGTGCAATTTTATTTTCTTATAGTATGCTATTTTTCTCAGTTGATAGGAGGCAACTTTCAGAGTGATTCAAAGCATCCTTACAACTGCACATATATTGAGAAGAGGTAGAGGCGATTGCTGGGACAAGAACTTTATTCACCTGAAGTTTCCGACTCCAGCTCAAACCAAGCTTCATAGACAGTACCAGATACAGGTAATTCAAACGCAGGGAGTTGCCGTATTTATGGGATGCAGTCGCTATGCTACTGCATGCCTATGGCAATTACCGACTCCCCTTAATCTAACATGACTGCCTTCTTGCGCGCTAATTATTTGATAACCGGCATGCGTGTCGTTATTCGCTGCAAATGCATCACACATGTTGGACGTCAGTGTGATGATGGCTCAGCCACCTGGCTTAACGGACATTAGCATTGGAAAATGCGTTCGCCTGAGCGCTCCCCGAGTGGATGATTACTATGGACAAGCCGACTCTCACCACGGAATATGAACTTGGGTGAACACCGCACTTAGGGCCCGTAAACCATACTTTAAGTAACCCGCGGCTCCCGTGATTATCACTTCTCGCGAGAATTTTGGCCTCATCGAACTTGAATTTTTGGCCGGTTCTCTCAGAATGAGCCCCGACTTGAGAATTCGTGTCATTTCGCCGCACACTGTTGTGGTGTGTTCGGAAATTCGTATCTGGAGCAGCCTTGCAGTTTCTCTGACAAATAAAGTTCTTGTCCCTGCAATTGCGTCTACCTCTTCTCAATTACTTCCTGGGACTCGCATTTTCGTTTGTTTCGACTACACACGTTATTAGTTCAGGTTTTTGTGCAGTTTATGTGTGTGGTTTAGGCTTGTGGCTTGCGTTGATAGGGTCTTTTACCGCGGGTTACCCGTTCTCATTCGGACAAAACACACTCAGCTGCATCAGGCGTGGATGGAACCAGACAGAGGAGATCAAGAAAATAGCTTTAATCTTCTTATTTTGTGCCTTTATCAACCAACCACATCTATGACCAGGCTTTTACCTGAACAGAGTATGCTAACTAAAATTGCACAACAACATATCGAACAGGTGATTTTTAATCGACTGCGTCAATAGAGGCGAAAAGACCACTTAATCGTCACTTTTTCCACATCAGTAAGCTCGTATCAGCGTAAATCGTGTACTCCATCATGTAAGAATTGATGCATGCATATCCGACTAGCGAAATAAAAAGGGCCGAATAAGTGTTGGATGGACAGGTAAAATGTCGGTAAGGTCTCTTTGTCCCATCAGAAAAGTGGACTCCACGTGCATATATGCGTCATCTGCGTCTATTCTCGGGTGTCGATTAGAGTTTTTTGGTACTCATGGAAAAAGGTCCTGCCTCAAACTCCTCTGCACTTGCTGATGTAGATAAAATGCGTTTATAACCGGGACACAGCAACTTCCTAGCCGACCACCTTCATGGAGTTCCTATTTCAAAGAGCGAAGCTGATTCTCTCAAGGATTTTAGCAAGAACTGTAAACGTCCAGATTAGGTAGGCTAACAAACAGGCCATGTGAAACCTCAGATTGGACCAAATAATATAAGATTGATTTCATTGTTTACACCAAAGTTAAAAAGTCTCAGATGCCTAACAAAGGGGCGTCAGGAAAAACAATATTAAAAATGTGCGTGACTTTTGAAAATAAGGAAGTTGTTAAAAGATGTAGTATTTATGGAGGACTTTTCAGACGTCGTCAGTCTTTGAACAACGCTGAAATCCATTTCAGGCAACAGAGTCATTCTTTATTTAAAACAAGACAATTTGACCGTCACAAGCGTCGACGTCCAATTTAAATCCCTTGATTGATGCAGCCATCAGGGTGGACGAAGAACAATTGCGCAGTCCTATACCCTAGCAGAGATTCTGGTAGGGTTATAAAAGAAGTCATTTTAAGAAGGCGCACACATTTATTATTTTTGTCGTAGGGAACAAAACGGCCTACCTTTTCCTTAATTCACTAGTATAGAACCCTCATAGGTGGTAGCATAACGAGGAGCAGTCAAAAGTAGAGAAGAAGGATCGACAAAGTAAGAACAAAGACTAGTTGTTACTTATGTTTTATTTACCAAATTTGAGTATATGACCACAAATCACAAGGTTTTGAAGCCAAAAGGGAAGACAGTAAAGTTAATAGGACAACGAATCTGAGACGGTGCAGTCTGCTGAGAAGAAATTTCCAATATTTGTTGATCAGACGCACCACAGTTAACGTGTTTTATCTCGCTCATTTGATTGGTGGACGAGTTTCAAGGACAGAGGCTCGAGCGATCAGCCGACAAGTGGATACTGGCAGTCTATAAACGTTGCACTAATCTGGCACAAGGATGGTCTTTGCTGCAGGCACGCAGAACCTCAAACGAACACATTTAGAGTAACGAGTAACCACACCAACACTAATCAGGCCTTCCCAAAGTATTGAACGTTGGGACACCTTTTATTATATAGGACTCATGCAATTTAAATCCTATCCGTGACACTTTTTCTCGTTTTAACTTTGATTTGTGAAAATTGGGATTTGTTCTCAAACAATCTCATAGAAACTCGTAATTTACAATATTTTATATTCAGTTTGAAAATAGCAATTTCAAAAAATTAAATCTAAAATGTGCGATATGTTTTAGCACTTTTGCTTATTTTTGGAAATTTACAGTGCAGTAGCTATGGTGACACCTTTTTCCCGTATATCTAATAGAATATTCATCGCTTTTACAGGTGTGTACAAAACATCGTTATTTTTGATATTTAATCGTACATGAATAAACTCTTCGTATGAGCTTCAGGGTCATGTTGAAATGTCATTTTTGAAATAATTTCGTTGATTTGTTACTAACGAAAAAAATATAAGATAATCTTTATATACCATTTAATATATAGTTATCTTTTTACGTTCTTCTCCGAAAGAGACGAAGAGGAAGAGCGGACGACCACATGGACTATATCGTGTTTGTAGGAACGGTTCGGAAAGCTTTTGGCTTGTGTATGGAAGTGAAAAGGTTTCGGAAACGTCAGTGTTCGGGTAACCGGACAGTCTCGTCCCGTGAAGTCTGGGGTGTAAGTCAATCTAGATAATCGCATAGTGACGAGGTTTATATGCAGTAGAAACGTAGATTGTCGGATTTACCAGTGTTCGGTTACAAAATAACGTAGTTTCGGGGCTCTTGTCCTGCAACCGAGGGCTTGGTTGGGGTTGACTGACGAAGGTGGATAAGCCAGCAATTACCCTCTTTATCTCTCTCGTATTTATCGATTCTGTAATGCACCCGATCAAAACAGATAGGATCCTTAGCACGTGACGAATGCTTAGAATGTTAGACTTACTGACATTCAAAAACCAAGGGAATTGGGGTTTAAAAATCCGGTGTTCTCAACCTTGGGGTTGGAAAAATGGCTGGCTCATGGCAGAACGTAAGTTAGAAAGTACCATCCCGGTCCCGCTTATCCTTCTTGGCATTATCCTTCTGCATGTACTTCTGGTCTCTGTGCAACTGTCTGCGAACAGGTTACGCAACCTGAGTGGAGAGTGCTCTCAAAGATATATATATATATGTACGTAAGCTTTTGATCTCCTCAAAACATTCATCTGCTGCGCTGAAGTCAATTGTTTGAAAAGAAGTTTTACAGGCTCAGTGTCTAAGTTGACAGGAATAATTTTAACCAAAATCATCGATTTCAGTGGCATAAAAGCGTAATATTTAAAAACTATCAATTGCCAGCTAGTCGTATCCACTTACATTGCGGACAACATAAGTACTAGCTAATAGCGCGTACAATGCTCCTCAGGATATTCTGCCGATGTCAAACGCAATTCTGAGGGATTCGGCTTCCCAGTGTTCGCTATGCTCTTTTTTGATATATGAAGTGCAAACAAATATGAAATTAATAATTTTGAGATAATTAATGTAAGAGGGTTTTGCAAGTTTTCGCATAGCGACGAATGACATACGCAGGGAGTACCAACAAATACTAGGGAGAAGTTAAAACTGCTTTGGTAATTAGTCGTAGACACTGCCACCAGATGTCCATTTCTGTACTTGAGAGACGTAGGCTTATTTAAAAATAAAATTCCAAAATTTTCAGCAGAAAGTCTTCGATTCATTTTGAATATGATTGGGCACACAAACCACAAAACACCGATCCTAAACGAATGGCCGACGACTGCAACTATCAACATCATGAAGAATTTTCCTTAGCAAAATATAGATAAAATTGGAGTTCCTTCAAAACGGTGCGAAAATCGTGTACTGAGGACTTTACTATCGTAGTTCGAATAAACATTGGGCTACAAGTCGGTATATAACGGGCAAAATAGGCCAACTGATGTATATATAGGAAAATTTACACGTGAATGGAGAGCAGAAAAGAATGGCTGCTCAATTTCGAAAATCCATGCACCTTTTCAGGAATATCTTTTAGTTGTGAATGCTCAGTTCTAAAGATTGCATTAAGATGTTTTCTAAGTTATTAGGCTTTTAAATGGGACTATTAACATGCATTTTAAAGTTATGATATTTGCTGTAAACCGCAAATCTCATAAGCAACATGCCTGTGTGGACAGAAAATTGCTGCTGATCTTCAAATTTCCAGAGTAACGCTGGATTGGCGTTCACTGACTCTATTGTGGGTAGGACTGAAAATGAAAGCCCGAATTCAAGTCAGAACAACGGCTGGCGGACGCGTCGGTGATTGCATTGCCGCAGGTAATGAGTTCTTGAGGTACTTTGCCCATGGCGACAAGGGGAAGCTGGAACGTTAATTTTTGCCTAAATTATAGTCTTCAGGCAGCCAAAATATAACTGCTTGTACGTAAGGATATGTCGTTAAGTCAACTTGAGTTCAAGTGGAAAATATTCACAACCTAAAATCAGTTTTGCCTACCGATCTTAAACCCAATTGGTCAATTCAATATTGCCTTTTCTTGTTAAAGTTCACGAGGGAACGCAGAAACGTAATAAACAATGATTAAAATTACCTTTTGCAACCTGTTTTTGCCCTGAAAATATTATCAAAAATCTTCATTAATTAATTTATAGTTTGGTGCTTATCAAGTTAGTACCTAAGAGATAGTTATTTTTGCTGGAAAAGCAGTATGTCCTTGTTTGTGTTGAGTATAGCGACTATGTTCCAAATTGATTAGTGTTTTTCATCAAATGTCCTATTATACAAGACAAAGCGTAATTTGCATCCTCCCAGTAATTTTTGTGAAGAACACAGAAGACAATCTATGGGATGGTTATCGCAGGGATGTCTCATTGTTTTAGACCACTTCCTCAAATGAGTCAAGCTAATGCCAAATACAATGATACTTTTAAAAAGCATGAAGTAGAAATACGTTTAAGGTCAAACTCAGCTAGTGAGCTTACGTCTAAACGTCCCCATAAAGATGATTTACCATTGTTAGTTGTTCGAATGCGAAACAAGCCTTTTTATCCTTCACTTAAATGCTTTTAAGCACTTCGCAGGAGTTCAGGAAAAATAGTTAAACTAGACCTATTTACCGTATGCATCAGGCCTAATAAATCACTCAATTTACTCATGACTTTATCATAACCCAAAGAAACAGTATAATGACCAGTACAAGGGCAGATTTATGAACAGGAAAAGACAAGCACTAGAAAAAGGTTAACCGGTTCCTGCGTGCGACAAAATGTCTGTCTATTAAAAATGACCTTTTATTTAAATATTACGCACAATTTTGTCAAATATTCCACATTAAAATAGCTGACAGACTGAGATATCTATGTCATCCCACTGCAGCTCCATTTTCCTCTTGGCAATAACTTAAATGCTTAGTTAGTGAGTGCGGAACCGTCGTTCAGAAGACCAGCAGAAACGTTCTTCCTTTACTCTGATATGTAATCCAAACCTACAGAACACAATTTGGAGATTGGATATCAGATACAGGGGAAGTTCCAATATATAGGTGTTCATTTCTCGAGAAAGGGTAATCTAACCTACTTTCCTCATAGTATTGAATAAGCTTGTTAATTAAAATATATGGTGCTTGCAACCGTTAACTATTTATCCAGTCTTTTTAAATGCAGTTTCCTAAGAGCCATTCGGAAAAATTTGTTAATTCTCAATTGTTTTCCAAATTGGAATAGCTCCGATGCAAACGTCTGGGAAATCTTGAGCACACTTTACCACATTGAATGTTTAATCAATCGAGTTAATTGCTGTAAAGGAGGTCATGCTACTGAAACCTAATGTACACAACCTGAAAAAACTGACTTGACCTCAGAAATGTTACCTGTCTACCGTGTACAAACAGGTGTGTACTTTAAGCTGTGCAACCAATTTTTGTTAATTAGGCTGTTTGTTTAAAGTGGAACATAAAACGCAGCAGAAATCTTGCCTCACTCCTGGGCTTCAATATTAGATTGTTGATTTTTGACTTTATATTAACGCAGCTAATTCACCTCTATCGCAAACGTTATGAGCATTATATGTTATCTGCTTAATGGCATAGAGGAATATATGTTACTTGTTCCGAGAAAGTGAAAAGGTTGTATAATGAAAACACTAAACGACACTGTATGGGTAGCTGGGGCTCTAAGTTATTCGGAGATTGAAAACTTCTTTCAAAACCTATGCGTTCTCTTTCTTTAGTTATAAGGTCAAAAGAAGTGGTTTTTCATCCATAAGTATATGAAATAATATTTGTGCGTACGTTTTATATCTTTAGCCTATCTTATGAAATGTCAATAGAAATTCTGAAATTTAAAAAAGTTTCTGAATCATTATTGTAATATTTCTTATCATGCAGTCTAATCGCAAGGTATTTAATTAAGTTTAAGCTTTTGGCTTTTAAACAAGCTAATCTCTGACCGCCTCTAAAACAAAAAACGGAAAAAATCATACATAAGTACTATGAATCTTTGAATAGATTTTGGATGTCTTTTTAATACAAATATTTTTTGTAGAAAACGTGAGCAAAAGTATTCTTTTTTATACTGACTAAGTAGGAAATTACGTCCCCTTCGATTCTTATGCTTGAATAAAAGGTAGCTTTCGTTTACGCTGCACATTTGTAAATATTTCGATCATACTTGAGTAACTGTTTGGAGCCTACAGAACACAATTTGTAGATTGGATATCAGATAAAGAGGGAAGTTACTATATATAAAGGTTTACATTTCTCGAGAAAGGGTAATCTAACCCTTCTTTCCTCATAGTACTGAATTAGCTTGTTTATTAAAATATTAGGTGCTTGCAACCGTTAACTAGGCATTCAGTCTTTTAAAATGCAGTTTCCTAAGAGCCATATTGATAATTTTGTTAATTCCCAATTTATTTCCCAATTGGAATAGCTCCGACCACACCTGACCACATTGAATGTTAAATCATTTGAATTAATCACTATACTTGAGGTCATGCTACTGAAACCTAATGTACACAATATGAATAAACCGACTGGATCTCAGAAATGTTACTTGTCTACCCTGTACAAATTGGCGCGTACTTTTAGCTGTCCAACCAATTTTGTTAATTAGGCTGTTTGTTTTAAGTGGAACATAAAACTTTGCAGAAATCTCGCCTCACCCATGGGCTTAAAGATCAGATTGTTGCTTTTGACTACTTTTTTACGCAGCTAATTGCTTTTCCCTGTCATTCGCAACCAGGTTGATCCACAAAATGTGTTATGTGGACTCGCAATATATACACTGTTAGTCTTGTCTATTACATTCTGAGCGTAGGGTCACTTCTCAAATGTACAATTTAAAGAATAGGCATTTTTCAGTAATGGTAGGTTATATACAGTACCAAGAAAGCCAGAACCCCAAGGCTAGTGTTTTGCTTTCTGCTCGATGATGGAATAGTTTGCAATTTGCGAATGTTTCATGCCAGAAACATTATTAATTACACCAAGGTCGAAGCAATAGTATTCTTCCAAACTGGCCATGAAGTCATCCCGTGGCTTTCAAGCCGCTTTCCGCTATAACTATCAAATTCTTAGAGCCATTATAATAGATGCGCACTATTGACTTCGTAATTTAAAAGATAATAAAAAAACAAACCAGTCAATTTTGCAGGGACCGGTTGACCGGGTTGTGGCCGCTGGTAAGTACACAGCTTCGAGGAGCCACAGAAGAGAGTTGGGTACCAGTTAGAGGCAGCCACAGGAGCATTCACCAACTGTATGAGACAAATGGAATGACCACAATCTATCTGAGTGGTGCTGCCCCTAACTCGTACCCCATATACCCCAAAGGACCGTATAACCTTATATTACCCACTGTTATGCCCACACGTGTAACCCCTATTACCACCGTTCCCGTACTAAACGAGTCTAGCTTTTTTGGCTTTCACCGTCGGCCGTCACCGTTTCCCAATTTTCACAGTATGGTTGAATTTATGAGGGCATCTTAAACTAATCAGAAAGAATAATATTACTTCAGTAGACGTTTTTAAAGAGTGCCGTGTTTATCGGCGTCCTGAACAACGTTCGCTCAAAGGCCGACATCATGTCGTGGCTGAAGTACCTGGGATGATGCCACACGATAAATAATATTCTAAAGCTGTTGAATTAATATTTTCTTATTGAAAACACATTTAAGAATTTCATTTAACCTTTTATTAGATAGATTATCTATTATATGTACTTTATCAGAAGTGACGGGGTTGGCCGTATGCATATTTCATTGTGCAGCAGCAATCATGCATATCATAATCATGTAGGTAAAGTAGTGACCATGAACTTCATCAGATTCCATGCCACGACAACCCATGCCATTATACAGACCAGAAAGCAGGATGGTTCATCTCACAAGTGCTGTGGCTTTGGAGAGGTGACACACTGATCATGCAGTTACCCGAAAATAGACTTGGCGATGTTGAAGAAAATTCTGCAGGCCGGCCAGCTGGTGGATTCTCAGGTCTCGGAAAACAATGACGCTCACGCGTTTCGCTCACGTGACCAGATGGCGCAGCCAGTCAAAGGCGCGTACGGCTACTGTACCATGAGATAGCTTATTTCCAGTCCCATAAAAGGGCACATTGATGCACCCCTGTCTTTCATCACCACTCTTTCAAACTCCAAAAGCACTCACGTCACTGATCTTATGTGATTTTATCGAAACTTTTCAAAAGTGTTTTAGTAAATAAATGCTGATGCAATATTATATTCTTGGGATATCATTGCTAGAAATTTTAGATGCATTAAAATGCCGCCATTTGGGCGCACGTATTTTGGGCCTCCTAAAGAAATCCCATCTGATAAACAATTTCTGTTAATTAGTTTGTATATTATGTAATGATTTTCAATGCGAGCAAACACACTTTCTTGTACTCATTTGGTAGCAAATCACTCCTTTTCAAAAATTGTCATATGAAAGGCTATCCTTTGCTTCTAACATGTTTTTTTTACATTGTAAAACTTTTTAGGACCTATCATGTCCATTCAAATCACATCATATCTATTCGTTTATTAATGTCGTTACTGAACTACATGGAGCAGTCCACATACATTGCAAATATTCCCAGCAGTATATGTTATTTTCTTAATGGCATAGAGGAATATATGTTACTTGTTCAAAGAAATTAAAAAGGCTGTATACTGAAAACGCTAAATGGGTAGCAGGGGCGCTTAGTTATTCGGGGATGGAAAACTTCTTTCAAAACCTTTGCATTCTCTTACTTTAAGTATAAGGTCGAAAGAAGAGGTTTTTTATCCAATAAGTACAAGAAAGAATATTTTTGCGTTCGTTTTCTATCGAAAGCCTATCTTATGAAATGTCAACAGAAATTCCAAAATTTGTTTTTAATTAAAAAACATTTCTGAAATATTGCTGTTATATTTCTTATCATACAGCCTAATCGCAAGGTATTTCATAAAGTTTAAGCTTTTGGTTTTTGAAATGCCTATCTCTGGCCGCCTCTTAAACCAAAACGGAAAAAATTCAACATTAGTATGAATCTTTGCATTGAGTTTGGAAGCCCTTTTAATACGAATATATTTTATAGAAAACGTTAGCAAAAGCATTCGTTTTTAGAGTGATTCGGTAGGAGTTTACGTCCCCTCCGAATCTTATGCTTGATGAAAATGTATATTCCGGTTGTAAAAACTTTTCAATGCCTAAATAATTTTGACCCGACTTGGCAATAAATATACATTTATAATTTTCAAAATTCATGATGTACATATTTTGTATAAAAAAACACCTTTCCCTATGTTTCAAGCAGGATTTCACAAAGTGCGTATAACATTTCACATTACATATGAACCGTGAATTATACTTAATAGGTATCCTTGATAAACGGAGAGCTATGATGCTTTCTGAACGGATGTTTCACATTCTTAAAAATCACAAAATTAGAAACCAATGTGAAACCTCATGACATAATTTCTTCAAGTATAAAATCAGAGAAAGACTTAAAATCCTAACAAATGAATACAATATAGAAAAGATGTATGCATCTTACCATAACATATATTTAAATTCATAAGGCATCAAAATTCACTGGAAAACACACATACCATTTAAGCAGCCAGTTTTTCATTATTGATTTTGGAATCGGCTGGAGGGAAGATCTTTCAAACACTGCCAGCTTGTTGTGAATGAATACCGTGCGGTGAGGCTGCACGATTTTTAATATTTCGAGTATACTTGAGTAACCGTTTCGAATCACAAACACATGTCAAATTTCGGTCGAGATTTATTGAGCTAGGTTATCTAGTGTATATTTGATTTTTAAGGGCATAAAAATTTCTAGAAAGCAAGATAATACGTAAGACGTTTTTTCTCCTCTACCGCAATTCTTTCAGAAGTCCAAAAAGTCTTGCACTCAAAAGCTGACATCCTGATGAACCTGAAATTTCGTGCGATTTTGCGGTGGTTTAATATATCTTACGGCCAAACATTAGTAATTCATCTAAGTTGAAAACGTATTTCCGAATTTCGATTTATACTGCAAGAGGCCAGTCACTGTGTGTAGCCTCCGAAGATGAGTTCTATAAAATTCTAAATGTTTAGGCAGATATTATCAACGTTAGTTTGCCTGGAGATGCTTCCTTCAGACAAAAACCGGATAGCCGCATATTCGGGACTGCTCGCGAATACTTTAAATGATCTATGGTTCAGAGGGTCCTATGCTCAACATACGAAAGTTTCCAAAGTATCTTGCTAAACACTAGCCGTAGGATTTAAAGAAAATAATGATGGGGAAACACGCATAAATATTATTGGAAACATATGTTAAGGGGAACAGTAGTGCCTTCGATGAAACGGTCAGTTTAAAACGTTCCAAGCCTATTGCTTAACAGCGCGTTTTCCTGTTGAAAAATTAGATTTTGTGTCAGAAAATTGTCAGTTGTTATTCACCCACGTGACTTTTGTCTGGCAAAATATTTTTCGAACGCTCATATGACAAAGTTAAAGGTCCTTCAACTGAATCAGACAACCGTTGATATGCGCACGATTTATTGTTCCATTTAGGCAGTATATTTGGTTTAGCTTAAGGAAACCATGTTATTGCTATTAAATCGATGCCCGTTAACCATAATTGTTCTTTTAAACAAAAATTTACATAACAGGTGACATCAAACTTTGATTTCATTAATAGGTACACTTTCCTAAGTTAAACCTTTCAATGGCATGTCTGTACTGTTTATGCCTCACGAAACATATTAAAATCTATTTGCATGCATTTAACCTTTTGACATTGTCTGCGCTATAAATAACTAACGGACTTTGCCAACCTTCTGCCGAATCTGTGTCACAGCACCTAAAAACTTTGCCTTATAATTTTCTTTGATACTCCTTCAGAATGAAAGAAGAATTGTTTGATTCATTGTTTGGGATTTTTACGCTATACGTACGCCAGTAAAATTTCAGTGCACGTGATAATTTCCCTTCCTAAGCCTAAACTAGCATAACCTGGACATCTGAACGGTCTTAAAACAAATAAAGAAACTGGAATCGTTTTCATTAATTTCATTCTCAAGAAAATATGCTGAAAGTTTATGCTGTCTCTGTGATTTGCTTCCATTTACCAATGCCTATACATCTCGGAAAATATATGGGAAATCATCTGATCATTCTCATCGCATCAACAGAGAGATCTTCTGGCAGGTTGATAGTCAAAAAGAAGGCTACATTTCGAGCATGAGATTTTTCCAATGATTCCCAATATTACGGGAGTTAAGAGCATGAATCGCGATAAAATAAAATGGATTTCCAGTTAAGTAAAATCCAGTTGCTAAAAAATACTGTCTTTTTCACGTCTACTATAACATTATATCAGGGATTTGGTGTGTAAACAAAACTAATATTAAACATAAAGTCGTCAATTGACATTAGTGAATCATACCGATTTTTCAGTTTGTATCCCTTAACAGCGTCACTTTTATACGATGGATGTTAATTGCAATGTTCAATGATATAATAAAGACAATTTTTTAAAATCTGTTATCTCGTAAGCTGAATTTCAAAAACAATGCATAGTTAGATTATCTTATGTGAAAGTAAGGATTAAGTTTTATTAATTTTCAGTAAAATTTGGGGCAGGCGTGCTTCAAGAAAAAAATCATTAAACATATTTTTTGCTTCTTCGTTGTGTGAAAAGTGGATGATATTTACCAACAAAGCAATGGCTCTCCATCACTGCCAACTTCTAAAGTTCGATTTACCACCACGACGATTATAGAAAGCCGCAAATTCGGTTGTCTTAGGCAGACAAATTTGGGATCTCATTCCCTGACCTTATTTTTATTAACCTCACCCACCATCTCGGTCAAAGTGATAAAATACTTGTGGGCATCAGACCATCAAAATGTTAGCTGACGGGGAGAAAACCTGGAAAAAATTCACATCTCACTGTAATTACCCTCTTGAGGTTTTTAGCACATTTTAAACAACTATGGCATTAATACCGTTTATAACTATAACACGCCACTTTCTTTTTCAGGATAAAAGAACTCCATGCGGATAGACCTAAAGAAAGATGCTAACCAAATAAAGCTCAGGTATTCACTTTGACAAATGCTCGACAGCTACAAGTTAAAAATTAGCCGGAAAACAACATGCATCAAAACTATTTAGAGTTCAAAATACTGATTTATTAGTTTACTTTCTTTAAGAAAGGTGTAAGACTTTCCGTAGATACAATAACATATCCGTATCCAAAATCAAATTTTTAAAGTTTATGACTTTATTTAAACCAAAAACGGCCAGACTCCTCTAGAAAATCATAATTCTTCGCACTATCAGAACGTATACTTTGAACTTGTAGCACAAAAACAATTTAATTTTTAGAAAGTTGTTCAGTCGAAATCATATGAGATGGGAAATAGGGTTAATTTGAAGAGACTTTGCTGATGACCGTTTTTTGTGAAATTGAATTGCTGATGTTCTGGTAAAAAATGTAAGCAAGAGAAGTGTTATAAAATAAACTAACCTTAATAATTTAAAATAGTCTTTTTACATTTATACCCTTTTTTACGACATTCCTGACGTCATGAAGATTAGTTTGGAGGATTCGTATTACTTAAACGTTCGTTTGTAATTCTGTGTCTTAGGAAAACCCTTATAATTCTTATTACTCGTCGAGTTTGAAGTATGGAATTGCATCGGTGTACTTTCTATTCGTCAAATTAATTCTCTATGACATTCAATTTTTGACAGACGTGAGAACCGTACTTTTTCAAATCCGCACTCATAGGGATTAAGAGGTTCACATGCAATTTGCACCAGCTTCGCGCTTTGCAAAGTTATATAAGGAATTCTGTGCGTTTGCCAATTTAGCATGATCAGTGGCTCAGTAATTATCGCTCAACAGAATTCGAGTTCAGAAGCAGTAAATGGTAATAATTATATGACGTGTCTCTTCATGAGAGCGCCCCATGCTATTTGCAAGTGCCCTTGATCAGTCATTCTTATCAAAACTTGATGATACATTTATCAGCATGGGAATTCGTTGGTCCTACCGCCGAGCTTATAACGAAACCTTCCATAATTTTATAGCAACACTGTCAGAAATAACTTCTACTTGATTAGTAAGATTTGTGGTACCAGCTCAAAGGTATTACTGACAAACATATGAAAAATAGCTGAAAACTGACAAACACTCAGAATAGTCTGAGGAGTGAACAGCACTTTCATTCTTCTGATAATAAGAGTGAAATGTTTAGGTTTAATTATGTGTCTATGCGCAGTTGCCAACTTTCGAGTCGTATTCGTTGTATGTAATGCCAGAAAAAAATAAAACAGGACTAACCTGAAAATAAAATCTTTACAGATATTGTGGCATTCAAGCCATTTTACTTACGGAAACGGAAAGTAAACCCTTTACGTTTGTGCAAGTTAACAACAATTAAAGATAACTAAAATCGTGCGCATCTTTATTCGAAAACCTTTTCTTAGGTTCGGTCTAGTCTAGTCAATCTTGTGTTGCAGACTTATCCTTTCTGCATTAAAATATTTTTCAGCGAATCAACCTCTACGAATTTTGAGTGCATTGAGCGTTAAAACAAATAGTTACCACATAAGCCATCACTCAAAAATGAACTAAACAGACACGAGTGCGACATCAGGTGCTCTTATATAACGTTCGTTTATTGAAAGTACTTGCTAGTGTATCAGAAGAAGATTGCCTTCTGTATTCTCATTTGAGCTCTTATAATAGTGATTATTTTCAAAACAGAAATTGCCATTCGAAAATATTTTTCCTTTGTTAAACGGAACACATTTGCTCGTGTCTTGCAGACCCCGCTTTATTCATTATCATAAGTTTTTTCAACCAACATGTTTGGGTGCGTAATAAAAACCTAAATGTGAGCAGTTTAACAGGTAGAAAAAATATATCATATTGGTATTCTTCCATAACTATACGCGTAAAAACAAATAGTAACATTTAACAAGATGTTTGTCGATTTAATGCGAACAAAGTCATTTCTTAAAAGACGCACGAAAACCTTTCGATGAAAATATACCTTCTTTAGAACCTGTCTATATCTATGCAGCGAGGTTAAGACATAGTTATCCTGCCCCTTTCATCCAGACCTATATTTATAAATTGCAGCAACTTGGGTTGAACCGTCCTTTTCGCAATGCTTGTCACTGTAGCCCTACTGAGTACAACGACAGCACTCCCATACCTATCAAGCGAGATCTACGTTTCACCCTTGAAAGAGGTTGTATTATGGTTCAGAATATGGGAATCTGTCCTGCAAAAACTAATCATAATAAAGTAGCGAAGGAATTCATGCCTTTGCACGCGACCTCAACTTTGGTTTTTTGAATCCACCTATGCCTGTGGATGCAAGCATATTGACTGAAATAAAAGGCTCTTGGTGACGCAACCACTTGTTTACCAACTGAATTACCTTTGCTGCTTCAAAAAAGAACAGCTCTTTTATTCAGGGCTAAGCATCTGATCGATGTTGGGCATCTTGTTGTCCTAAAAATTGACTTCGGAGCCTTGATTGTATAGAAACGTCTCAAATGCTGTTCTGTTTGGTGGCAAGTTACATCCAAAGTGATGAAATGCAACCGAGAAAATAACTGGGGCATATGGAAAGGCTATTACTGAGATGGAGCCTGAAAATCGGTTAGTTAAATATCAATTTTACGATACTCTTTATTCTTATTTTTGTTCCTTCTTCATATTTTTGGTTTTTTATAGATGTAGGTTGTACGTTCTGCAGTTAGCATTTTGCTGCCTTTGGAACGAAATTTGAAACGTTAAATAACCGATGAAAATCGGCCGTGAAATGTGGTAGCTACAACAAATAATGGTTTATACGCTTTTTATTTCTTCATCTGGATGAATGTCCGTTCACAGCAAAAGACGTACAAAACACACAGGCCCGGATTCTGATGGTAACTGGCGTATAATAATCGCATGTTACAAAAAAATAGCATGCTTCACTTCAGAATATTCTCTGTTTTAATAACAAAACGATATAATACGATGGTTTATATGATCAAAACTTTCATAGATTTTATAAGGATTTACTGCTGACTATAATTTTTAATAATCAAGGCCACTCTTACCGGTAATATAGATTTCGGCTAGAGCACTTTATTATTCCCTTAACCCGAATTATATAACAGGTTCTCTGACGTTTAATGAAATCGTAACGGTAGCAAGAGAATATATAAGCCCCTGCGTTTTAAACAGCAAACTGATTACTATAAATTTACATATGCAACCATGTTGCCACGAGCTATGAACCGGCATTTTGGTTAGGCACATTGTTTTAGGAACGACATTTTCCGATAAATTTTGTAGTGGACCGGGGTATTATTGTGGTTACGATAACTATTCTAAAGCTGACATTATAAGTCTCATCGATTTAAAAATGCGGAGAAAATTTACATTTATAGCATTCTTTTATCTTTACTTGGTGGCCAGTTTAGCGAAATTATCTCGTTTTGGTAGAAGACCTGGACTAGCCCTTCCAAACGTCCAGCAACAGGTTTGAAATAGATGCAATTTTCATAAAAGTATTACTATAAATGCAAAATACTCGACTGAAAATCTACCAGTTGTGGAAGTAATGCAGTTTTTTTCAGTAGAAATCCTTTCAAAAATAAAGTCATTAAATGATCGTATATACATTAATTTTTAGGTAAATGTGCTTGGTTGTCAGTATTGTAAGCTCTCTGAAATCATGCTATAATCAGAAACAATTCTAGTATTCCTAGCAATTTTTCCCGTGGGTGTTGACATGTTGAATTCGAGGATTATGCCTACCACAAAGGAACATATAATAAAAGTCATTTGACTAAAAGGAAAAAAATGGGATACAACTGAATGCATTGAACACGTGGAGCTTTGGTGTAACGTATAAGTGTAACGATGCGTAACAATCCCGGAAAGCTATGGACCAGAATTTTAATGATACCGGTGTAGAACGTTGTTTACGATTCCACGAAGTTATATCTCAAAGAATATCTGCATTACGAAGCTATTAATTATCCCTTGTAAGAAGAAAACAAAAGCCAAGGTCTAAATTTTAGACAAATACTCAACATCCGTACAGTAATCAGCATTTAGTTAACATTCAAGGACTTCTTTTGAGTGTTGGTATGGCTATCCACCGAATTGACCGAATTTCATACAATTAAATACTATTACAGAAAAAAACTAATTTAACGTCGTATTCATAGCCATATCAAAATTTGGTAGCTTTACATTAATGGTGCCGTTTACTCCAACCGCGCTCAAAGTGCATGCAACAGAATATAGATACTTTTGACACACACAGTTTAGAAATATTTATTGAAACAAATTGACCGATGAATTCTCCTACTCAACATCGGTGTTACTTCCTGTTAATGAACTTGTTTTGTTTAAACCTTCAACGCTGTCAAAATAATGCACTTGAATAATTTAAAAATTGACTAAAATTTCACAATTTGCAATAGAAGGAGGGGCGTATTAAGCTTTTATCGCAATAGATCACACTTAAACATAAAAGAAACGTTTGTGCGTCATTTCACGTAGCCAGCATAAATATTTTGAGATTGAACTACGCACTTAAGTGTATTTTAATTTCATTGTAGCCATTTTAGTCTGCAGGAATGCGTTTATGTGTAGACGTTTCCGCCTCTTCGTCGCAAACATACGAAAATTTCATGTTATAACTCTAAATAATTTATAACCATATTTAAGCATAAATTGGCGATATGATTTGGAGCTGATTGTTAGGCGGTTACAAGATATTCACTAAGATACTGGGAAACAACTGCAAGATTCACTAAGGGTAATATATTTTCCATTCCACGTTAACTTTCTGAATGATAAAAAAGCTGTTAAGACAAAATTTTGCTTTTAGCATACAAACGAAGCACGCAGATGTTTACGTGCCCGCCAGTAGTTGAGAAAAAGTGTCAGTAATAAGACAATGAAAGAAACGCCAAAACACATTGTAGGCCAGAAAACACTGTGGAAGATAGTTTGATATTGATGGAATTTGAAGAGTAAAGCTTCGTGCGAGTTCCGTTCTGAAACAAAACATTTGAACTTGGGTCTCCGTCGAAGTGCCATGCGAAAGACACTTATTGCATACCTGTTCTCCTCAATTCGTCGGTGACAAACGCTTGTTGCACACTAAATAAGGAGGACAGCAAGGATGATCAGTTCGTGCTAATTAGCTAGTATAAGTATGCCAACAATTGGCTGCCAGCAATTTCATTCAAATTCTTTTCCTATGTTAATTAAATCTAGTCTTAGGAGATTATATTTATTTAACAGTTCAACAAGCTACAATAATTTGAGATCATTTCTTTGGTTACGCTGAGCACTTATATTTTTATCAGCAGAATGCATTCAAAGCACTGCAGAAGACAATGAATACAGGCCTAACCCTCGAAAAATACCTTACACCTACCCAAATGGATAATAGTCTATTCTTAGGTTATAAGAAAGACATATTAAGGTTTCAGATATAAAATAAGGTTATACTCACCGACGAAAGCTCCAAGTGGCATTTTCATTATTTCATTTGAAATAGTAATTTAAAGATGATAACACTGACGATGAGGGTGTATAACTCTATTTTAAGAAACCTTGAAAATTTTTAAATTTTTACACTTTTTTCGAAGTCACCATAGTAGTCTTCCGTTATTCTATTATTCGAATACTATACCTGACCCGCAGCACTGATGTGGTAAGGTTAGACCTCAGAAATGCCAAATAGAATGCCCGAGTTGAAGAGCAAATTTGGCTTGAAAAATGTTTAATAGTTGGTCCCACCAGGATAGGCCCACCTTAACGTTGACAAATTGAGTGTACTTGCTGGTTACCCTTACTTCTGGACTTTAAAACTTTATATGACCTGAATAGTACTGCTTATGCTTTTCGACATGGCTTTTTGGACGTTAATGACTTGCTTAATATTAACATGCATAATTGAGATTCTAACTTTTAATAGTTGGTGTACATACACCATCCCCTACCTACATGGGCCGTTACTCAAAAGTTATACAAATAAAGATTTCTAAAGACAAGATAAATGTGCCGTATAAGTAAGCTAGATTTACTTCTAAAAGTATTTTGCATGTAAAATGAACGTTTTCTGTGAAATTACAAATCAAAGTCATGTTTTTTTAGTTGGATTTCAAAATCTTGTATGCTTACAGTATTATTATATGCACTGAAAATCTGATAGGTTATAGAACCTCTGCAGACCAAGTAAGTTTATCGAAAACTTGCATTATAGAAGGTCTAGTATGTGAGAAATCGTTAAAATGACACCCATTTAATCGGGCGTTTCAAAGACAGATCATTGAATTATTCATCCCTCCCAATTGAACTAAAATATAAGTATTTTTAACTTCTTTACAGAAAATATATGCATCTTCGAAAAGGTTTGCCCTAAAGAGTTCTCCCAGCTTCCAACAAAACTTTTTGAGGATAGAAAAGTTTAAAATTAAAAATGAAGTCTATACCAGAAAACACATGGAGAATGCCGGGAGACCCACTGATGAGGCGAATCCCTCGCATTTTATGTGGGTCACATGGTGACCCCGTCGAAAGTGACGGACAAACGGCCTTTTGTATGTGTATTTGAAGGAGGTGACCACGCCTGAAGTCCCTCAACTGGCACACAAGCGTTCAACTGCAGCTCCCAAAACCTAGGGTCTGTCAAAACACCATGCCTCTGTAGAAGCCTCAACAGGCGCGTTAACTCCAACGAGGTTATCAGGTGCTGTGCTTTGTCCCCATGCCCGTTACTTATGCTCTACTTCCTTTCCCATCTCCTACATTCAAAACACTGTCTAGAGGAAGTGACATCCAGTCTCGTAGGCAGTCCAGACTAACTAGGGTCTCTCTCCCGCTAAATAAAATCGTGGCCATTATTGGAGTTGGATGCCTCATCAGCCCTACTGAGTGACAACACTGGTTACCCTCTCATGGGGCCGGGGCTTGATAAGTTGCCCTAAACTAATGCTGGGACCATTTTCCCTGCCGGCTGAGCGGGGCTTGCAGCTTTTAACTTCGCGGTCGAAATAATATAGCAAACAACAAGCCCTGTCTGAAACCACCTTGCGTCATATGACCGACTACTTGAGTGCGTCCGTTCATTCTGGACGCCTGAGAATTTTCGGTCATTTTTGACAATCTGAGGAGAAACCTGCCAAAAAGTAGGATGACTATAGTCACCCACCAACTGTACGTGGACGTCACATGTGCTCAACGAAACCAGATTTCCTGAGCAGGATAAGCTGGATAAGGTGGGTGCCAAAATGCATATCAGCGCGAATCTAGCATGGCCATTGTTGTCCAAAACTATAGCCTGGGGTGACTGCCCTGTCTTGCCACCTTCTTTAGCGCCTACTGCCATTTCTCAACTGACCAGCTATGACGAGACGATGAAACGTTTTACCATGAACTGCACCTGCTCCTGCTGATTTCGCGGAAGGTGGATGAACTGTTTATTCTTGGTGGCCTGAACGCCCTGTCGGGACATATCTCGTTGACTGGAGGGACTGCTGGGTCCCCATGCTCTTGGCGACAGTAACGATGCTGGGCTCGTTCTACCAACATCGTTTCTTCTAGACTGGAACCTTCTTCTGTCTTCGACCCCGGGACTAGACTGGCGACAGCATGGTTATTACCAGCAACCTACTCGTGGAGAAGAACAGGGTGCGCAAAATCTACATGGACAGCCAGAGTGACGCCAAGGAATCTTGTATAGCAACGCCTGTGGGTGATTTAGGACGCTTGGTCGAAATTGCAGATTCGAAAGCGCTGGGCCAAAGCCCTCAGAAATGTCCGCAACTGTTTATTTATGATTTCTGTCATTAAACGGCTCCCAAACTGGAAACGAACAACGACCCAGATTGCTCACGAATTCTCGCGGAAACAATCTTAGCCATGTACGAACGGTCCGGTGAGAAAAACCAGTATCCAAAGGGATCCTGCCTGATGTCTCTACTCACGATGGCCCTTGCTAAGGGCCAAACTTACATGGCTATTCCAACAGAGGAGGCACCAAGGTTAAGTTACTCAGAAGTTCGTAAAATTGGCAGTCGTTCATTTCTACAAGCTCAAAGGGAACCGGCAACTCTGTGATAACTATAGAGTAGTTTCGCTGTTTCCAATAACTCAAAAGATATCCACTCAAATCCTTCTTACTCGATTGAACAGCAATCTAGAATGGTGACTTCGCCAGTCAAGGCACTCTGGCTTTTGGCAACACCGTGAAACCATTGGCACGATTTCCTCCGCTCAATCGTCAGATGAGAAAGGCCAGAAGATGCGAACCCACCTCTTCACCTCTCCACTTCCTTGATCTAACAAAAGCCTTTGGCAAGCGACTCCCGAAAATCTAGCTGAATGTCGGTTGCCCTCAACGATTCGCGCATGTGAGGCGCCAGTTACACCGATGGGACAATGGCGCGCGTCACGCAGTGACCAAGGATGGTTGTGTGCCCACTCCCAACTTCTTGAGTCTCATGTTCTCTGCCAGGCTGATGGATGACTTCCGTGACCAGTGTCCTGGGATGCGCAGCGCCGATCGCATGACGGACATCTTATCACTAGCCTGTGCATGCAAGTGCCAAATAGAATCTCCACGACAACTGCCTACAAACTTTCTTCGCACTCAGTGCAGCAACAAGAAGCGGGCATGCAAAGGAGCATGCACATTTTCACCACCGGCTGCACCAACTTCTGACTAACAATGAACACTAGGAAATCCGTAGTCATGCCTCAACTGTCACGTGACACAGAATACAATACTCTTTGAATGACTTTTGACGGTATCCAGCTTAAAATCGTGGACGGTTTCATTCATTCAGGCAGCACACTAACGAAGCACTGCAAGTAACGACGAAATTACTCATACAAGCTTCGAAGCCCAGAATCCTCAGCATTAATGCCCAACTGTAACAAATTCAAGAACTGTGAAGCTGCCACTTCGTGAGGATGTATGCTGAGAACCTAACCAAACGATTATTCTAAGGTGAATTCGCTTTGGCCACTCACAGACAATGACGATACAACACGCTACGGGCCACATAGTATACCCCTCTCAAGCACCTACTTATCAACCAAGGGGCATGGGGGGACCTCATCTAGGATCGACTGACCCGGAGAATAGCTGTGAAGACAGAAACAACAATCTGCAAGACCAACAGAATCGGTGCTGCAAAAGCTAACAGGAGCGGATCGCACTTAATACGTGCCTGCAAGCCACAATGTCAACACCCAATCCTTTCCAACATGCCCACATTCTCGATGAAAATCCAGCGCACAGATTGGTTTCATGGGACACCTCCTTACCCATTGTAATAATGAGCTGCCAAATACACTTGTTGTCTCTGACAATGTTCCCATCTTCATCCCTACAAGAACACCCATGGTGACCTACATCATAACACCGTCGCCGCCGTCGTCGTCGTCGGTGACCACCCTCCGTATGCCTTGCTCCCATCGTCATCGTCGATGACACCCACCTCATCTATCCTGCACATTAAACGTCACAACGGTGACTGCCAACGCTCCCACTACTACCACAGATGAGGACTTGCCCGGTGCCCTGTAAACGACTATTCTCATCATTATCGCAGCCTCTACGAGCAATATAGACTTTATCCCTCCTTCCTCTTATTATGATTACACATCCATCTCTCTCAATGTCAGCAGCAGCTGGCAGACTGGCTCGAACCATCGACTGTTGCACACAATAGAGCAGGGAGGAAGCGAGATCGACTATCAGCGCATACTCTTTACTAGGAACAATCTTACGTGCTTGACTACATCAAACTACGCCGAAAGTATTGGTTTTGAATACAGCCAGCTAATGGGATAACTTGGATCCCACATTCAGCTCACTGCGGATGTGTGTTGAGGGGCTAACTGGTGGAGTGAGAGTCAGGCTACTATGGCTCCTTCCTAATGTGACCTCTTGTGCACTCCCTCTCAGTGGGATCGAAGCCGACTCTCTGTCTTGTTGATTGAAATTCTGGCTCCTTGCGCGGGGGGTGAGGTGACACGCCGAGGAGCGGATTGCCACTACCGGTGCTCTCTCCCGCCTCCGGGCTTCTTGACTCTGTGTCGATACAGGTAAGTTGTTCTACTAATGTGATTTAAACTTGAAATCTGGCAAAAGATCAGTAAACACAGATTATCCTATATTGTTTCAAACCTAAAATATTGGTTTATATTAAATTATTCGTCGTCTTGGCCATCTCCAGTATTTATCACTAGTGATTTGGCACTGGGTGGGCGCTGTGTGAGGATTGGTTTATTAACTTTTCGTGGAAATCTCAAATAAGAAATCCTACAGGCTAATGTGTATTTTGCCGACCGAAATCCGCACGAACGTATGAAAATTAATCGCAGTTCACAATATGAGGCCTGTTGAGATGTCTATTTGTTGAAGCTAGTATCCATTCATAAGATAATAAGTTTAGAGGCTTTATCGAATAATTTTAATGAAAGGTGTTGACTTGCCCTTAAGTTGAAATTCTTAAGGGAATTAAGGAATTATTTATGCAATTATTTATTTTATTTTAAGGGAATTATTTTATATGGTTGACTAGAAAACGTTTTGTTGGATTGGGCTTGGGCAAGGGCTAAGTTGATCTCAGCTTGTTGCTACGGTCCATAATAAACTTAAGCTTCATATTCAAGAAGCATTTTAACACTACTATTGCGTTAGTATTTCTTCGCATATAAAATACTTCATATATTCTCTGATTAGACTTGCAGCTACTTGACGTTTTTTTCGAAAAAATTTATTCTCACAATTTTTCAATAGTAATTAAAGTAAGTTCAGCTTTTGCTCGATCATCAAAAATTGTGTAAGTATTAAGGCATAATAATCTAAACAGCTAAAATATATTTTATTTTCTTCTATTAATGTCTCCAGGATGGTTCGGGTTCTGAAAATATATTTTCAACGGCTATTGATTTTTGTGCCGAGATTTGGTCTAGCTCTCAGACTCCCTCTTTATAAATATTACGAAGTCCTACAGAAAAAACTCAATGGTTTCGCAGACAAGGTTATTCGGTAAGGGACTTTCATTGTACTCCAAACTTGCAAACATTTTGTGCCTTCAAGTATTGCAAAATATTTTCAACAAATGTCTCCTTCTGTGCAAAAGCTACTGTGATAACACCATAGCTCTCTATCAAATTTTGTTTTCGGATAAATTTGCGTACATCAGAATAGTTCTTTTATACGATAATGATAATTTGAGATTTTCGATTAACAAGTGTCACAAAAAGATCTCTCACAACTTACCCTGAAATTTTTATAGTTCTCATGTGTTCCGATTGTGTCATATAAAATCGCAGTGTAGTTTACTGCCTTCAACTCATGCACGATATGAACACGTAGACAGGGAAACATAGACCTGTCTTTGGAACATTTGTTCTCACATTTGAGCAGAGGTGTGTGCTTCTCAATTTTCTTCAGGTAACACAAACTTGGTTTAAAGTTAGCCTCAAAAAAGGAGGGAAGTATGATGAGATTGAGGAGAATACATTCAATAATGAGCGAAATGGTAATTGTTGTTGCACATGTAAGGTATATAATTTTGATAAGAACGTCAGTGCATAATGTATCCAGAAACTGATCCAAGGTCGAATACTGCGTTCCCTGACTTGCAATCGCTGCTCTACGTACTTTAGTTCTGTGTGCTGGTAGGCTCTCTTGTTCCACTCCGTTAAACATGCCTCTTTCAATCATGCATCCTTTTGGATGGTCTTTTTATAGGTTAGTTGCCCTGAGCTAACTGCATTTCCACCAATCACGTTCGCCCGAAGTTACGGGAGGAAGTTCGTATGCTCCCAATCGCTGCCTGTGGGCAAACCGTCGCCTGTCACAAGGAGTGAATTTTAAAACTTTACTTTCGGTTTTCTGCTATGCAGGAGCGAGCTGATCGCAATCATGGTGCAAAAATGACACGATTATCAAAAAACAAGATAAAACTCTCATGACTTGCGAAGGAAGAAAAGGCACGATCAATTTGCTTCACGCTGGACTGCTTTTTAGTATTCATTGATGCCACCAACGTAAAAACTTACATGACATTGATTTTTATATTACTGCCTTCGGTCTCATTGGCCATTGAGAATGCAGGTGAACCCCATACAGTCCGACATTGGCGTTAAATGAACTAAAATTCGTATTAGATTTAGCCAAAATGTCGAAAATTGAAAGTTCCTGTTCTGCGGACAGACTGATGAAAACTCTATGAATGATATCATCATTCGTATAGTTGACGCCTCCCAAATATGAGTGCATTCGCTCGTTTGACTTCTTCGAAAAGTCTAACAACTATTTTAAATGTTCAGTCCCCAATGCGTTTGCGGAAGAAGAAGAAATGATCAAAGCAAGCATTGTCATCGTAGTCCTATAACGATAGCAAACAAACTTCCTTTTATTGAAGGAAGGTGTGTAACATGACTAAACATTGCTCGTCCTGGTGGCACATCGAGGATGCCAAGGTCATCCAACAAGTCACAGCTGCAGGTGAGGCTGGTTTAAACCTCGACTTGTATATTCCAGGTGAGATCCCAACGGACCAAGTCCATCTCTCACCTACCTTGAACGTTTGCCAAGTTTATGACAGTCAGTGTGGGTTTCGCGTCTTTCATCCGTGCTTAAGTTAGCTTTTCCTTTTCTGGACTATTGACTGAGTTTTTCCCAAGGGTTTAGTATACGACCAGGAACAGCACATTAAAATAAATCATTATTCCACAGTGTACCATTGAGGCAAGTGAATTCAGGTTATCTGAAGTTACCAGCACATGAAGCAACAATAAAAACGATGGTAAGCAGTCAGGTCAAATTTATGGCGAGACCTGACCCAGTTAGCATGAAACTCGAGGAACCTGATTCGACGACACGACACATTTTTTTCGGCAGCAAGTTCCCTATCGAGTAACACTGCAAACACTCGGATTTAACCACTCAGGAATGGGCGCACACAGATCTACTGGCTTTTCGAAGCAAAAATGCGTCTTGTGGGTGGTAGGGGGTCAGCGACAGAGAACGGCAGCTGGCGAGGCACTGAAGAACTTCGGTTCGATTTAGTGCATATGGTGCATCTGTTAGGCCAAAATGGTGGACGTTCTCCTTAAGGTGTGTGCGCTCATGTTTGTGCTGCCGGTCCCACCTGGTGGTCAAGGTTAAGATTAATTTTATGAAGCAAAATAAGCCCACAAAAGGCTCTGTATCACCCTACCTCCGAAGTCCGTCGTCTCCCCACACCGTTATTTCCTGTTCAGATCATCAGAGGACTAACGCATTAGAGGATAAAAGCTATTATTTTTGGCATGAAACTCCTATGGTGAAATCGCAGCAATTGATAACTCGATCATGGCAAACATTGCATCGATATCGAGCGCTTATACAGTATACGAAGACGGAGAATTTTAGTATGTGGCTGATCGTTCAACAGATTTATTCAATCTATCTTGACCCCTCCATTTCCGACATGTCGGTCTCCTGCTATCCTCGAATACGAGACCCCACACGACTCCGAAAAGATGAATGAATGATGTTTTTGACAACCCATGGATACACTCTCGCTCTCTCTCAACTTTGATATTGACGGGTGGCAAAAGATGCTATCAAATTTTCTAAAATAATTTTAAAAGACCAAGCTTCTACTGAAGGAGTGAGAATCCAATATATATATATATATATATATATATTGCATGAAATAATCCATATAAATCTTAGTAGTATACGTCAATTAAACGCTCATTTTGCTGGATCCCAGGAACCGACTGCACATTAAAAATGATTAAGCATTTATTAAATAGACACAAATGTTCAAAGAGCACGAAGATGTAACTACTCATTACCGATTTTGTGTAAGTGGGACGCCAGACTTGCGTTCCCAAAACATTTAATGGCTTATTCAAATTATTGAGTTTCTAACAACTTGGGTGTTTAACAGTAGCAGAATCCCAAAGAAACAAAATTAACTACGGGGAAATTCTCCTGTTATTATATTAAACACTCTATACTGTTCTATCACAGGACCTGTCGATCAAAATCCCAAGACAGTCATTGCTGTTAAACCTGTCTAATTTCGTTCCAGAGCATGAATAACGACTCTTGAACCAGTGGTGCAGCGGTAATTTTTGGATATCTGCCATCCAGTTCATTGGATCAAACGTAATTCTGCTCACAAAAGTTAATTTATTAATTAAGAACTGTTATTCGTTTGTGTCGAAAGTAATTAAATAGAATATCAGGATAGTAACTTAAATAGGACTTGTGTTAATTATATCGCGTATTGTTTGAACTACAATTTATGAGACAACTGAGCCATAGGAGGCGGATATATGGCTGAACACTGTGACCATAGAGGATACTGACAATTATGACCAACTTGACAGGATAAATTCGTGAATTTTGAAATTGAAAAAATATATATCCCAATAAAACTATATTTATTCAAATGAAATTAGCTGTTTTGTCGTATTTTATGAAACACTTGCTTTTTCCAGGCGTAAATAGTCCTGAAATCCTCGCTGAAACTCTGGCCCTATATATTATTGCATGAATTACCCTATATCAGCTCTTATTAATTTGCCAGCTTTCAAGCTTGCACCTGGTATTCATAGGTGATACTTTAATTCGAATCGATCGGCTTTTAAAAGATCCCTTGTAAATTTCACATGAAAAAAATTATAAGAGGCGGTTACCGTGGTTTAGCTTAACGGAAACTGGACTTAGTATCCTATTATACTTTTGATATTTTTGGAGATTTTATTTCAATTTCTGTGGAAGAAAACTGGCATCAGCGGGAAACCAGATTTTAAAGTTTCGGGGAGGGGGAAGCGTGAACCAATAAAGCTGGAAATATATGATTTTTGGCAATAGCTCCCGATGTCTCAGTGGCCTACATTGGGGAATTATTCTGCTAACCTAGCCAAAAATTGACTCTTAAATATAAACACTGCTGATGTTGGTCGTTATCCTTAATTAGCATCTCTACATACAGTAGATTTTCTATCTAATGAAATGTCAACCAAAATTCTGAAATGTTTTTGCACTTTAAACAAACTACTGACATAGGGATGGTGAATTGATTATCCTGCAAATTAATCAAAAGGTATTCCGGCCAAAGAAGGATACCCACTTTTGTTTCAGCATCTTTCTGACCGCCCGTAAAAAGCACACTCTTCAAAAACATTTTTACTTATGTAGTATGTAATTTCTCCTTGATTTTCGATGCTCTTAATGATCAAATATATTTTATAGAAACCACGCAAACAAACATTCTTTCATTAACTAATTTAATAGCCAATAGCGACTTTAAATTTCATACCTGAAGAAAGAATCTCTTTTGGTTTTTAAAAGGTTTCTAAATTGCTGAATAATTTTGAACCCTACCTGCTGCTAAACTTGAGTTCACGGTTTCTAAATTATATGCTGTATACATTTTGTAAGAAAAAATTACAAATTTCTCTATGGTACGAAAAATAAGTAACGAAAATTCTCATAAACCTTTGTAATGGATTTGGATCATTTTGTATTTACTGTAGGCAGCATTAGTTAATTAAAGGATACGATGTATTATGGATGAATATTTCTTGTTCTTTGAAAATCTTATAATTTGAAACATTGTAAAACCATACGATACGATTATATAAGCATGAAATTTAAAGAAAACATAATTTGCTCTGACATGAGTACAATAAATAATATTTTGTAAGCGTTTTCTGAAAAACATATTTGGATTTAGCAAAGCATTGAAAATCAATGAAAATATTGCATACTTCATAAATAACCCTTCCTTACGGAGTCTAACAGGCCATAGAGGAAAAATTGAATAGGACACAAGAATAGAGAACGTTTGACTATTTTACAAATTTTAACTAAAAAGCTTGTATTTTATTTGTAGGACAGGAGGATATGTTTGCGTATTGTATGCCAGTTGACGTGCTATCCATGATAAAGGGTGCGTATGCAAATTAAAATCCTATATTGCATCATTTAATTTTCGCTTATAACGAATTTTGTCCATTTCAAATGCTTTATGAACTGGAAGGCCTTGGAAAATATGGTGGGAATGCAAACAAACTTAATTTCTTCGTCAGTGCTAAGGTTATCTGACCATAACAATTAATAAGAAGTGCGAAATCGCGAATTGTTGACCTTGAAATCCTCGTTTAAATGGCAGCCGAATATCAATATCAACTGTTTGTTAAATTTACTGTCAATAATATCACCACTCCTTTGTCAGTAATAAGTTTAATATCACTAAACCTACATATTGTAAAGAAAATCACCCCACTTTCATACTCCAGATAAGATTTTTTCACCAGCTTTCTAAATAATGCTCACAAATGTATTGTCAACTGTTTGCGATTCTTTTTATATCGTTTGCGTTAGAAGTTTCAAAAAATGATTCCACTCAAACAAAGTTAATCAAACAATCAGGGTTTTTCAGTAAATATTATTTTCGTTTAAGTCACCTGGCTATCCAACACCTTGTTGCCTGGGCTTTTTTTCTAAAAATAGTTATATAAGACGCATCTTATAATTTTCAAAGTGAAACGAAAAATAGATCAAATAGATTTTTGTGGGGCGAACACCTTGAAGTAAAAGTCAAATATGCGCGCACGTCCCCAAAAGGAAAAAACAGTCTCCTGTTTAAATAACTAAAAGATTTCTACGCTAACCATGAAAAAATAAAAGAAGACCTTAACTTAAGTTTTTAATCGGCCTTCGAGCTCAGTGGACGTTGTTAAAAACGAGAGTATATGGCCACGCTCTAAAATGGCTACCTAAAATATATTGTGTGAACTTGAACTCTTTACTTGGCTGATTGTTTTAGTTTAGGGCAAAGGAAATATTGGCACTTTAAGCTTGGACAACATCAGCATCATTTCGACTGAGCATAGGCTTGAGCTACTTGTACTTTATAAGCAAAGAAGAAAGACACGCGGGAAGAAAATGAATTTTATCTGGACAATTTTTAATAGAGACAGATCAAACATTTTGGCGTCACTTAAGACTATGCATGCCGTTCAAAGTCACCTTAAACAATTACACTAGATTTTTTCATCTTTCGAAGTGCGTTATCCTTCCAGCTACTGTTATATGGCTGAGTATAATATTCTGATTTGAAATGGATTAAAGTACCTCGGTAGATAAGGTGGCCATGTGCAAAATGCGAGGAGTACCTATTACCGTGCCCTAAGTTTAACCTTAACCCTGACCGTAACAATATCCATAAGAGCCACTCTTCTAACCTTTTCCCTAGCAGTAACCGCAGTCTTACTCCTCCTTTATAATTTCTCGCCAGAACACCTATACTAAAAGGAGGTTCCTATTCTCGTGCTAGGTATGTACTGAGGAATTATATGCTGATGTTTGTATAATGTGCATGGCCGACTGACGTACGATTGAATATCCTAAAATGAAAACACTATCCTACAGTGAGTAATCCTTAAAGTGGCCAGTAATGACCTACAAAACGAAAAAGGCAATTGGTGTGCTCAAGTCACCTTTTTCTCAGGATTACCTATGCTAAGAGTCGTTTTATTAAACACTTACCTCTTATGGGACAGCCAAGAACTGTGCTCGAGACCATTAACCGAAAGACTTCAAAAGAAATGTATGTATCCCATATGCCTGAACATGTAACAAAGTAATTAAATAAAGCAATGCAAACATAGAACATTAATGAAGAAGCCTTTGCACAAAAATATTTAATATATATATACAAATCAATATTGCCGACAGAGACAAGGGAGACTGGAACGGCCATTTCCGGCATATTAGCCGTCGTCAGCCAGCCATACCCAACTCCAGGTTGTGCACCACCTGAAGATCAAAATCCGCGACCCGTTGATCAGACGTTCAATTCTCTAACCATTGAGCCACGTGCTCGTTGTCTTGCCGGTTTATATCGGGAATATTGATTTACATTCGTTGATGAACGCTCACCGATCGCTACCGGAACTTACACGTTCCGCTCTGCCTTGAGGCTCACTCTCGAGCCCCACCAGCAGCCACACAGTGGCTAGTAGAAGAATAGGCTGATGAATATTGCCGTCAAAGACAAGGAAGACTGAAATGTCCATTTCTGGCTTATTAGCCATCGTCAGCCAGTCATACCCAACTAATGCAATGTTTGATTGAAATTGGAGTTAGTAGTTTAGCGCACATTTGATCTTGTTATTTTGGTTTGTTGAGTGGATTTAATGCTCAGAAAGCCTTTTTCTAAAGAATGCTCAACGTTCATTCTTAAATGTTGAAAGGCAACAGGCTGGGTTTGGGTGAAATCAGAGGTTTTCAAATATTCAAGAAATTGTTTATGATATTTAATAAAATATAACAAAGCCTTTTGTTTTTTGTATTATGCTATAGAAGAATATTAACATAAGCAAAAACGATTTCAGATAAATCCCTTCTGAAATCGGAAAATATGATCTCGATTCAATGAAAAGCAGGCGAAGACAAATGTAAGGAATCGCAATTTTTCTTGAAACAAGGAATATATTGAGCTTTAAAAGTTACTTTTTTGCAAATTTCTGGCCTTTTGCCACAGAAAGCAGTACTAAACAGGTTAACGAGTATTTTATTTTAAAACGTTGAATATTACACCTGTAAACAGAATACATATAACAAACTGTGGAGATGGACGCCAAAACAGGCTTTGTTAAATTGGAAGCAAGCGGCAATAAACTTTTTATAATATAGTTTTCGTTTATTCGGGATTTAGAAACGCAATGGGCAGAAGATCTGCATTTTTCACTAAAGCTTAGTATATATTAGGCTACTCTTTTGTGCATTGGAAATCAGGTAACAGGGCGGTTAATTAAACAAACGTGGCGAACAAACGCTGTACTATAAATAGAAGGGTGAAGTTCTCAATTTTCAGCAACACATGTGTCACTTTTGTCCAGGGAAATCATAAAATACGCTGAAAATGGCAAATTTTAAAATTGACTTAACCTTAGAAAAATTTCCAGTTTGCATATAGTCATCCATTTAAAGCACTTTTTAATGAGGTGTTTTATTATAGAAAGTTTTAAATTGATTTTAGAAATATTAATTGCCAAATTTGTTGTGGACGACCATTTCTCTCGATAATTAGTTTTCATGTTTGGGTGAATCTACAATTATGACCCAAACGCCCATCTGCATTATAAGGAATATCTAAAGACTCATTACTCTGGTAAAAAGCCCTTTAAGAAATATCTTATTTTAAAGGTTTGAATAAATAGATAGAATGGAATCTAAATTTACGGCCAGGCTCTTGAAAACCCTGAAAATTGTGAAGTTTTCACCAGCGGGCTTTTAAACTTAAGCCACCCTTTTTTCTGATCTTCGTTCTCATGTAAAGCTTCTTATATGTAAATCGGTTGGCATATTTCACCCATTATATACCTATTATTGACCAAATTTTTCTTTCGAACTATAACAATGAGGGCATCAGCGCACGATGCTGACACTATTTTGAAGTAAGTGAACATTTATCTTCATTTTGTCAGTAATTCAAAGACAAATCTTCATGATGTCCGTAGTTGCAATCTTTGCCCATTCGTTTGTGATCTTTAGGTGTTAGGTGACTTGTGTGCCTAATCTTATTCACGGTGAATGGAAGAATTTGGAATATCACTTTCAAACTAAAGTGTAACTCTCTATCTCATTTTAAGAACGATCCAACACAAACTGCCGTCCAATATCAAAAATATCATTAAAGGAATTTTCGAAAGAACCGTTTTATTATTATACACAAAAGTTTATGTTCGCGATTTCAAATTAAAATTTCACTTTACTTTACTAGACACAAATACAGTTATTAAGCACGTTTTTACAATGTCACATTTTTTTAACAAATTTGATATTTATAGACGAACTAATATTTATTTATTTATTTCCTTTAAGCCTCAAATACGCATGGGGATGTTCATTATGGCTTCCAAGCCTTCGTACACACGTGGGCGCCAGTTTGCGACTGAGTATCAAGCATTCGAAAACTTTGGCGGTTTCATGGTAGAGTTCCCACACTGTATATACATTATATAGAGTGTGGGAAAAGATAATAAAATCTTTATGTAAATTCTCATGTTGGACCCTCAGGTCACCGTCAGACGTGCAGTAGATCGCAAAACAGTTAAAATTTAAAGTATGCCAGAAATATCGATGTTACTGGGTCATTCCTGTCAATACCTGTCACTGTGGGCTGACACCACGTCCTGATTGGCTGGTATCTTCTCTACTATTCTCTGCGATTCGATGTGTCCTGAAATTTCCATAATAACTACCCAAGGATATGAGATTGCATCTCGTTATGTTCAAAGCATGCTTGGCACACTCATTTCCAACGCTTATTTCAGACTTCAGAAATTCCAAAGTTCTAAGCAGCAAAACATGCATTTCTGCCGAGATAAACTTCCTTCCCACTTATTTTAATTTCTACATCAGATGATTACTTGCGTTTACGACATTAAACGACAGACGAAAAGAGGTATTTCATGCCAGAAGTGGATGGCCATGTCCCAAAGATCTTACGCAAGCAAGAATTGCTCAACGAATATAGTGAAGCTGTAATTACGATGTTTTACACTTAGCGAAGAACACATGCGTTTTAAAGGAATTAAATGCAATTTTCCCCATTCGAAATACTTCGAATTTTTTGTGAACTTGGAGCCCATTATATTAGCAGAAAAGCTTACAGACGATGAGCATTTCACAATCCAGCATAGCACTGTGCATGAGGTAAAGAACCTAAATGCATTTTCAGTGGTATCACACAAAAACCGAAAGCATTAAAACATTGAAAACTGATAAAAACAAAATCAATCTTCATGCAAACAAAGGAGGCACAGCTGCCATTTTGAACAAAGCAGACTGCGATGAAAAGATGCTGTCATTTTTAAATGATAGGTCAACCTATAAACCTCTTAACGCGGATTCCACAAATACGCAGCATTCAGCTATTTAAAAGGTACTGCAGCGTCTTACAGGGAAGAAGCAAATACCATTTCATATTATCGGGGCCCTGAGCCAAACTTTGCAGAACATAGCTACGATTTATGGTCTACCTAAGGTTAACAAACCCGAAGTATCACTGCAACCGATATTATCCTTAACTGATGCACCCACTTACACGTTTTTACGTGGCCGTTCCGCAAGCTACATCCATTAACAAAGGATTGTGAAACCGATCAACAATTCTATAGTTTCTGAAGAAGTTTCGAAGACTCAATATTGCAACAGATGAAATAATGGTATTATTCCATATTATCTCTTCAACTCGACACCATTGGACTTGGCAAGACAATACATAGAAAAACTACAACAGTCAGTATCAGTATATTTGAGGGAGATGTAGGTGAGTCATCTTTGAATTCCCTATTTGTACATGCGAGTTGTGGTATCAAAAAAAATAGTATCTCGATATGTTGGCGAGGCCAACATAGTGGAACATAGTTGAAAAAGAGCAGACAGTGAAAAAAAACTCCCGGTGATATTTAGGAGAAAAAACTGTTGCCCTTGGGAGCGGGCCCAACGGGGGGCATTTCGGAGGTCACATGAATTAGCCAGATTCTCCCTTGCTGATTGCAGAGTCCGTTGAGGGATTTCAAAGGCGGAAATATATGTCCAGATCATCCTCGGTCCATTGCGGTTCGAACCAAGGGAGAACGTTCATACACCTCATGGACGACGGTCGCCAGGTCCAGCTGATGCGAATACTCACGGTGTCACCAAGGTGTGCAAATAAGTTAAGCAGCAAAGACCTCGAGGACCCCAGCATGGGAATACTGGGAAAATGCAAACCCTCGAACGAAAATAACAAACATAAAGAAATTTTACTCAAATATAGCTAGTAGTGTCATAAATGCCTTATTTTATGACGTCACACTTGCAGCTTTCAGTTAGTGTTGTAGCTCGCACCATTATATCGATCTAACTTTCACTTAAAAATCTCCAAGGAGTCCGACATAACAACATCCAGAGGAAGACTATTCCAAGCTTCGACTACTCATTTTGGAGAAGAAGTACTTCCGAGTGTTTAGCCTTGCTCCAGTCACACGTAATTTGAGAGGATGACCTCTCAAGTTCGTTGTTTTTGCTAACTCGAAGAAATCCCCTGGGACGAGACAACAGTCCTGGACGCGTAGTATGCGGAATAATAGTATCAGGTCCTCCCGAAGCTGTCTATAGTGCAAGGGAAAGAGATTGAGACTCGACAGCCGTGTTTCATAAGGCTGTGAGCCATGTCCAAGGACAAGTTTGGTTGCTCGCCTTTGGACCTTTTCGAGGATGTTGATGTCCTTCGCCGCCCAGGGTCTCCAAGCTTGGATAGCGGACTCCAACTGCGGCCGCACAAAGGTTCCGAAGACTTAAGCGAAGCAGTCGGTAGTGAAGGCTGCAAAAGCTCGTTTAACGAGGTACCGAATCGACATGGCTGACTTCGCTACCTTTGCGCAATGTAGGGAGGGTTTAAGCGAGGGCGTGATCCAGACTCCAAGGTCCTTTTGGACATCCACTTCTTTCAGAGGAATGCCATTCAGACTGTAAACCGTATGGTTCGAAGGATTGTTTTTCCCGACTCGTATGATGTTGCACTTGCTCTCATTAAACGGCAAGAGCCAGTCATTTGACCATTTCTGGAGTCGATTTAAGTTTGCCTGCAAGTTCTCTTCATCAGCCGCAGTTTGAATGACGCGCCAAAGTTTGAGATCATCGGCAAACATGGCAATATCGCAGTCCAGTTTGTTGGCACAATCGTTGATGTAGACAATGAACGAAATAGGGCCGAGAACAGAGCCTTGGGGAACACCACTCTCAACCTCAACTTTAGTCGACTGTTTGTCGCTGATATGGACAGTTTGTGAGCGGCCAGTTAAGAAGTTTTCTATCCATGTCAGAAGTCTACCTCTTACGCCTATGCGGTTAAGTTTATAAAGAAGGCGGTGGTGCGGCACGCTTTCAAAAGCCTTTTTGAAGTCTATATAGACTGCGTGCACCGTATTTCCACTATCGACCGCTTCAGTCCAACGTTCTAAACAGTAGAGCAAATTTGTGACGCAGGATCTACCTCTACGGAAACCGTGCTGGGCTTCGGATAGCAGATTGTTATGTTCGAAGAACTGCATAAGTTATTGCTTAATTATTTTTTCCATGATTTTGCAGCAAACTGAAGTTAGGCTGACCGGTCGATAATTGTTTGCAGAGACCCGGCTTCCACCCTTATAAAGCGGCGTAATCCATGCGGATTTCCAGTCGGCTGGTAGACTTCCGGTCTGGAAGGATGTTTGGAAAAGCGTAGAGAGTGGTTTTTGCCAACTCTCTCGCGAGCTCTTTCAACAGCTTGGCAGGTACTTCATCGGGACCCGGAGACTTAGATTCCTTTAACCCCAAAAAGTTCCTTTGAGGACAGTAGTCTCGGTGAAAATTAACAGTGTCGACTATTGTATTCACTTCGAAGCCATCGGTAGGGTGATCGTATCTCGTTTCCTTTGTGAAAACCGACTGGAAAAATTCCGAAAGATGATCTGCCTTCGCACCGTCTTCAGTAAGGTCTATGCCCTCGGCGGTCCTCAGCAGGGGTATCGGGTCCTTGTTCCGTGTATTCTGCCTGAGGTAACCGTAAAACAGTTTCGGGTTCACGGTGGCCCGGTTCAGCAGGTCCACTTCGAAAGCCTCGTCTGGTTCTAAAAATATGGCCCTTGACCCGATTTCTCTGCTTTTGTACGCATTTAGAGATGCAGGATTTCCGTCCGTAAGCGATTTTTTCCACAATCTCCGCTTTTCGTTAACTTCGATTTTTAAGACCTACGTAAGCCATCGCGGTCTGTTGGTTAACCTTTTTTTCTCAAAAATCGGACAGTGATTTTCTATGAGCCTGTGCAGTATGTCCCGGAACGTTTCCCCAGTCCTCGGTTATGTTTCCAAAGAATAAAGTTATCCACTGAGTGCGCATGAGTTCGGCCCTCATTCCACCGAAATCGCCTTGCCATATATTCCTTCTGATTGTTGTGGGTCTTGCTGGTATAGGAAATAGTGAGTACTCCCATAGCAGTACCACGTGGTCACTTATGCCTAGCGGTGGTAGACATGAAACTTCGTCGATGCTGTCGTGCGACTTTGTGAGAACTAGGTCCAGGCAATTGGCCTGTTGTCCTTCGCACACCCTGGTTGGAAAAGTGACGTGCTGTGTGAGACGTAGCTTTAGCGTCGTGCTCAGAAAACAACCGTCAAAGGCTAGATCAGAACTATGTGCGCAGGTTGAGCTCCAGTCGATGTGAGACGCATTGAAGTCACCCATGATCAGGATATCCAACCGTGAAGCAATCTTTTCAAGCTCCTCTAGCAGGTAAGCATCGGCTACGGGGTCTCTTCTCGGTGGGCGGTAGACTGTCAGGACATCTAGACTTGATGTACCTGGCACTTTTACGGATAGCCATATCGCTTCGGAAGTAGACGCGAGTTTATAAGTTTTGTCTAAAACTGTAAGTTCGCTTTTCACGTATGTGAGTACGCCACCTCCTTGACGCTCTTTTCTGTCTTTTCTAAAAAGTTGGTAGCCAGCCATAGTTACCTCTCGGTCGTCCACTTGTTGGGACAACCACGTTTCTGTTACGGAAATTATATCTGGAGATAGATCGCAGACATGAATCTTAAACTCGTCGAGCTTCGATAATATACTCTGTGCATTGGTGTACAGAAATGTTAGTTTTCGGTTTGCTCTGAAAGTGCTAACAGTCGGGCGCGAGCCCCTGATTACTGGGCCAACTGCGTTGTAATCCGGAACGGACCTCTCCAGGGGGAGAACAATGGACGATGGATCACTTGGTTGTTGTAAATAACCAAATTTGTTTCTCCCTCGCTGAGCCGCCGTCTTAGTTCGATGACAAGTTGATGGCGTTTGTTCCGCTCCGCAGGTGAGAAGTCCTGTTGAAAAAAACTCCAGGGTTTGAGTTTTTTAACTTAAAAGCATAGATGCGGCATAGATGCACCTGTATCTGCCTTGCTTGAACTCTTGGATCCATGACTGGAAACGAACTTATATTTTTCACAAGAACACTAGAAACAGTTAAAGGGAGCCCCTATGGGCTCACCTATCGTTGGATTCTTGGCCGATATAACTTTGCAAAAATGAGAAGCAACTGCTCTACCACTAGATACCCACAATCTATGGGTACGTAAGGTTGATGATAGGTTTGTCATCCTTAAAAGAGATCGAGTGGAAAGACTGAAAAGTGCTATTAAATCAACGCTATCAGAAATCACCTTTACGCTCGAAAGGACGTTGAGAATCAACTCCGGTTTCTCGACGTCCTCGTACACCGAAAGACTGACAGGACATTTCTAACTTCCATTTACCGCAAAAACAACTTATGCGGAAAGTATTTTGTATTACGAAAGTGACCACCCTGTCACTCCAAACTGGAATGCTGTCAGCACCCTACTCAATCGAGCAAAAATTCATTCTTCTGGCAAACAACTTTACCAAAATGGACTCAGTTATCTATTCAAACTGTTTTCCAACAAGGTTTTACCCAGAGAGTTTGTACACCGATGCATGAGACGATTTTAGGTTAGACAAAAAGGACAATAGACTAGATTTCCCCGACCAGTTGCCCAAAAGAAGACTGATGAATACTTGCGCTTATAAAGAATGTGTCCGAATTTGTTCAACGAAACCTGAGGAAGCACTAAAGCCGAGTGGCGCACAAACTTACGACTACATTACGAAACCATCTGTACACCCTTAGGTTAGGGTTTGCCAATATGGTAAAAAATAAGTCGTTTACTAGATTTTATGCGGCAGTTGCAGTGAATTTTATTGTGGTCAGATGGGAAAATCGGCATCTACACGCCTATACGAA
>WEDG01000519.1:0-50000 GCA_017591395.1 Schistocephalus solidus
AGCTCCAACACGATGTGGTGACACTGTATGTAAATTAAAAAGGCTGACATATATGTGGACGTTGGACGAGGGTTATCTCACACACTGCGGAGACATCGGACAAGTGCAAATATTGTTACTCAAAATAGAGAATTAGTATGTTATATGACGCGAAAATTGTGGATGGGAGAGATATGTTTCAGGAAATGTGTTAGGTTCGGATGTCATTGGTGGTACTTATGGCTGTACTGGTCAAACTTCTTCAGCAAAGTGTCAACGGATGGGGACATGATTATATGTCAGCCATGAGAGCATTCCAGACCTTACTCTGTTGGAGAAAGAAGAACCTTCTTGTGTCGAGTCTTGCATACCTGTCCTCATGGTTTAATGGGGATGCCCTCTCATACAAAGTAGTGGTAGTGGCCGGCTCAAAGAAGTCGCCGGATGCAAGGCGACAGCAATCCGCAGAGCGCGGCATTCGAAAACTTGTATTAGGTCGCCGCTTGTGTAGCCGTCTATGAGTCAGAAACAGATCAAGATTGAGACAATCGTGTCTCGTAAAGACTGAGCAGCTTTGACCTTGAACAAGCTTGGTTGCGTCTTTGGACTCTCAAGGGTGTTGTTGTGGTCTTTGACAGACCACGGTCTCCGGAAGAGCTTGTATGTGAATTTAATTTGTGAATTGCTGAACATCCAGACAGTAAAACACTCTTGTCAGACTTTGCAAACCTTTGACCAAGATACGAGCTTGACGCATGGCAGATTTTGCTACTTTTGAGCAATGGAACGAGTGGCTTCCAGTATTGGGCGTGATCCATACTCCTAGATCTTTCTGAGCCTCTACCTCTGGGAGCGATTGTGTCGTCAGATAGTAAATTCTCTGGTGCCCTGAGCTGGTTCTGCCAAATCGCAGAATATTGCATTTTGTGTGTGGAAATGATTGTTTATTTAAGTCCCAGAGGGCCCCTTCATTACAAACTTACTACCGTGGTTTAAATAAATACACAGTTGATAAATGCAGCTTTTTGGGAAAAGTATGGTAGGCACATCCGATTGACAATGATTCTTCCTTTTTTAAAAAAGTCAACAATATTTGAAATATATGGTGAAATTGGAAAGAAGCAGCGAAAAACTCCTACGTGTAGAATTGGCGCAGAGTTCAACGAGCCCCAAATTTTTTATAAAAAATATAGTAAAATCTACTTCCTTAAAAAAATATCGAGAGTTGATAAGATTGGTATGATGCATTGAGATAGAATCCTGATGTTGATGACAACAAGTGAGGGTTCGGACCCCTCCTCATCCTTGGAGAGATCATTTAACAACCAGAGCTACTGTTACCAAACATCTGGGAGGGGAGACAAGAGGAGCTCGTCGTAGACAACAAGGTCAAAAAGAAGAGGGAACAGTAGAGTTTACGAGCTCATCTCCGAGAGGCGACCTTATTGACTGCATAGTCCACCGACAAGGTGGCGAATGAAGCAGAACCTGCCAAGATCATCCACAGAGACCGTAAAAACCGTTGTCAGGTTTTGAAAAAACGGAGGAACACATCCAGGTTGTCAACAGTTGGCAATGCTAGTTGAAAAGACAAAACACGACTGCGAAGAATGACCCTCCTGCAGCTATTTTTTAAAAAAAAGTTGACCTTCACATCCGGTTTTCATCCCCTTTTGATTGCGACCATAATTTGGAAATATGGACGACTCCAATCGTTACATTGGTCTTCGCGGTTCTCCTCTTTCTTGACACTTTGCACACGGCAACAACCTCGTTCACCATAGCATCTGCCGCGCCTTCAGGCAATGAGTGCTTGTGCACCATGCACGGACTCTTGACGCTCGTTTCGGGTTTATCTGTTGGTGTTCTGAGAAAGCAGCAATGAGAGTATCATGGGCGCTTCTCTGGCAATTCTACCATGACCTTCTGATCTCTACGGTCCTTACTCGTTCAACCATAAGTGTGCGGATAATGCTTGCAAAGGTTTCCCCCGTCTAGCGTTCTTGATGGTTTCGCATATAGCTAGTCAGTGCGCATTGTTATCACAGCTGCGGTGGTGACAGGTAGTCCCTGTGGTAACATGGTTTCTCGCACGATGAGGAGCGATTTGAACCCTCATACGCTGTCATCAGCATGTCTGTCCTACCTAACACGTATGTTTCTCTCCTTGGAGTGACTGTTTTTTCCTTAAAATCCTACAAACCCCATTCAACATATGCCTTTTCCATAAAAATTCCAAAAGAGTTTGTTTTCACTGTCTGCTCTTTTATCTATTTTTGACCACAATGATTTGTGTTGTTTGTCATCACCAGGAAGCTGAGCTACTATTCATAACTAAACTGTACACGACTTCGGGCGATGCACCTAACCAATTCGCCACATTCTCACGGAAAGTTTGCAAACAAAATTGTATACAAACAGAAAAGATGGCAAAAACCGATATTCTGTTGCTACTTCTCCTCCTGCCAAGCGGGCAAAAAAACCTGATAACACTTATGAATGTCACCTTGGAGGACAAACAGTGCATGGGGTGTTTAAATCTCTTACAGAAATTCCTATTGATGGAGAAAGAGATAAGTAACTTGAAACAATAAATGGCCGATCTAAAACAGAAGCTTCATTTTTCACCCGAAAAAAAACAAACGCAACAACGAGAATTCCAACCGAAGAAATAACATGTGCAAATATCGCTTCCCCAAGAATACCTAATGTAGAGCTTAAAGACATTGCTTAAACATAGCTCAGCTAATCAGTAGACATTTCCTTCCTTTGAAAGGGAGATCAAACCAGCTCATGCACCGTATTACCGTCATCTAGTTCAGACAGAAGCAGTTATGTTCTGGATACACAAACATATGTGCCATCTTTGCCGGATGATACAAAAAAGGGCGAAGTTGAAAAGCTCATTGAATTTGAAGGACCGAAGACGAAGAATTCGAAGTTGAAAATTGCCAAGATACTTCCACAAAAAAATCAGTTCAAGCTCCGAAAAGAGCTCGTTATTACCGATAAATGCTCTAGCGGAATCCTCTTTTGGTGCTTCAGGAGCAAATTTAGGACAAATTGGCAAAGTTCCCAAAAGGGATTGACCAGTAACTTAAGGAATCGTCGCTGATACTGACACAAATAACATCGTCGACCAGAGTAGAATTCTTCCTGATACTGATGCTCTATCAACAAATCAGAACTCAAAGTCACCAAATAGACATTTTGACCGAAAACGCAATCTCATTATTAAAGGGGCTTCAGAGTCTACTTCTCTGATGGCAAAGGAAAGGGAAGAACACGACCTCAGTCTTTTCCGAGAATGTTCATATTCGATTCTTCAAGATGGTGAATGCGTTACCGTGCACAAAGCATTCCGTTAAGGGAAAGCGGATGTTTCATATGAACTATCATCACCGAGGCCTCTTGAAATCATTCTTGAAAATGATATTCAGGTTCTACGCCTCCTAGAAGGAAAAATGGCCTTCCATAGTTCACCCAGGGATGTTTTTTTTTCAGCCGGATTACGAACCCACGGAAAGACAAAAATGAGGATGCTAAGAGCCTAACTGAAGAGGAGAACCAAACAGGGGAAAAATGGCTCCAAATAAAGGATGGGGAAATAAAAATGATGAAGGGGTCTTTTATGGCAGAACAAGTACATCATCAAGGCAGGTCCTCGCCGAGAAGGATGACACTAAATGCGAAGTACCCAACTGTACAGAGCTCGTATAACAACAGGAAGGCGCTCCAGAACTCGGTGGATGACTACTAATCAGAACTCAGCGTGGGCGGGATGGACAGCAGTTTATCTTGGAAAGCACTGACGGACTCGAGCGTTAAATTGCATGAAATGAGCAGACGTCTATATGGAGGAGTTACCCAGTCTAAATTGATATGTTTGTATACCACTGCACAGAGTCTCCTTTCGAAAATAGACGAAATCAAGGCACTTGTCTCAGACCAAACCCCCGATGTTGTTGCCATTACGGAAAGGTGGCTCAAAACCCAAATCGCAGATAGCGCGGTTTCGATAGATGGATACCAGCACTTTAGAAGAGACCGAGAAAATAGACAGGAGGTGAAATGGCCGTTTGTGTAAGGACAGGAACCTCTAAAGTCGAACGACCACACGCCATTTCCCTTGAATATGAGTTTCTATGGATAAAGATTGAAAAGGATTGTTCACAAAACCTACAATTCGTGACGATCTACAGACGACCAAACATTCCAAGTGAAGCTGATGAGTCACTCCTTCATTTGGTCAGTGAAGTAGCAAGTCACCAGGAGTCGCTTATTGCTGGAGATTTCAATGCACCTCAATAATAATAATAATAATAATAAATTGTATATTTAAGGCCCAGAGAGCCCCGTCATTTCAAACTTAGTATCGCGGTATAAATAAATACAAAGTGGATAATTGCTGCTCTATGTGAGCAGCCATATTAACAGCAGAAATTAACAATATGGTAGGCATATCCGATTCAGAACGATTTGCCATTTAAAACAATAGACAACAATCTTTAACATAAACGGAGAACTAGAAAAGAAGCAGTAAAAAAAACTCCTACGGTTAAATCGGAGGCGGAGTTCAGCAAGCTGCCAATTTAAAAAAAAATAGGAGAAAAAAACTGCTTCACTAAAACATTAATTGCTAGATGCAATGGGATAGATCTGTGATGATGTTGACAACGCATGAGGGTTCAGAACGCTCCTTGTCGTGTGAGAGATAATATAGCAGTCAGAGCTACTGTTTGTAACCACCAGTGGAGGTGAGGGAGGACGGACTCATCGTGGACACCAGGGTCAAAACGAAGAGGGGACAGTAGAGGTCATGAGATCATCATTGAGATGCGACCTTGCCGACTGCATAGTCCACCAATCAAAGAGGAAAAACTATCAGAACACGCCTTGATCCTCAACTGAACCTGGAGACCATCGTCGGGGTTGCAAAAGCGGAGGAAAGTACCAAGGTTGTCAAGACTTGGCGATGGAAAAACGCAGCTTCTAGATAGCGAGTGTTGTTGAGGATTGTAATGAACTCTGAGCTAGATCCAGAAAGGTATACATCAAGAAAGAAGAGCAGAGTCAGGAGTTCAATTGAGACGGCGATCAGTAGAATGCAATCGAGAAATGAAGATCAATCATTGCAATTGACTGAAAGTAATTGAGAGAGATCAGTACAATCAAGAGTGCAGCGGTGACATGTAGCAGCGAAAACAGAAGACATCCAACATGCCGGTTGAAGCTGGCTGTTGTCTGGGTAAATCTGAAAGTTGACAGTGCGACTTCTTACTTCGGTACCAAGCTAATAGATCTCACTCATGACCAGCTTCTGGTTTAGAAGGTTAACATATCAACAAGATTTAGAGAGAATCAGAGATCAAATTGCCTGGACTCAATATTTACGAAGGATTTATCTAACATTTATGAAGTGTATTCTATGGCACCCCTCAGTAAGAGTGACCATAGTACGCTGCTATGGGATTAATCTCTTTATTCTTAGCGTCAGAAGAATACGCAATGCAAGCGAAATATATGGAAGGCCGATTTAAACGCGATAAAGAAAGAACTAATGTCAATGAAAGGGGATTGTTTGCTTAAAGAAATTCAGGAGGATGACTGGCGATCATTATAGACGCTTTCACTCGATCTGATTGAACGCTTTCGTCCAGTGACGGTGCAAAAGAAGAAACGTCGCCCTGCCTGGTTAGCAAGAGAACTAAACAGGCAGTAAAAGAAGAAAATAAAAAATGGAAGGTATTCAAGTAATCAAGATCAGCATTACATCTCGAGGAATTTCGTCAACAACGAAATGCTGTCAAAAAATGATCCGTCAGGCAAGGAAGAACTGTGAATCAAGAATTATCCAGTAGGCTGAAAATTAACTAAAACATTATTCTATTATATCAAGAGTCGTTTAAAAAATAAGGACCCAGTCGCAGTACTTATGGATGGGAATGGTGTAGAAGTCTTTGAAAATTGCAAGAAAGCAGAGCATTTGGGTCGGTTCTTTGCATCGGTATTCACTAGAGAACCTCAACTTCAGCTTGACCACGTCAGCAGTGCTGTTTAATTGACCGGTCCATTGCTTAAAAATGTCCTCTTGCCGGAACCTCTCGTGGAAAGAGAACTGAAAAATCTGAAAGAAGCGAAGTCATCTGGTCCAGACGACTTACTGGCAAAGTTCTTGAAAGAACATGCCGGTGAACTCTCCAAACCACAAGCGCATATATCCAATTCATCATTTGAATCAGGGAAACTGCCATCCAAATGGAAGACAGCAAATATATGCCCCATATAGAAGAGTGAGGCTCGATCTTATGTCAAAAATTATTGGCCTGTCAGTCTAAACTCTATTTGCTGTAAAATAATGGAATCAGTAATTGAGAAGGCAACCATGAAGTTCCTTGAGGAAAACCGATTACTTTAAGAGCTCCAGCATGGCTTCAGACAGAATCACTCCTGTCGTTCCAGTTTATTGATCTCCACATAGCAGTGGACTCGCGCACTGGACGAAGATGGTAGGGCTGACGTAATCTACATTGATTTCAAGAAGGCGTTTGACAGTGACCCACACAAACGTTTCATCTATAAATTATCTCAAATTGGCATAAGACGAATGCTTCTGACATGGATCGAAGATGTTTTCACAGGAAGATCGCAAATGGTGTGCTTCGATACCTCAAAGTAAACACCTACTCCGGTTCTATGTGTTGTCCCCCAAAGATCCATCTTAAGGCTGTTACCCTTCATAGTCCACATAATCGACTGTGTCGACGGCCTGGGCTGCAGTGCCGTCATGTTTGTAGATGATTTTAAATTGTGGAGTGTCATCAAATCTGATTCCGATAGGCACGCACTTCAAGAGGATCTCAACCATCTTATCAACTGCTCCGATCGTTAGCTCTTAAATTGTAACGTTGGGAAGTGTGTGGTCCTAAGACTGTGTACCAGAAGGACCAGTGAGGAGGATAATTCCTTTAAATACATTCTCAATGGGCAGCCCCGTTCAATTTTTGGGGAGCAGAACGACCTCTGTTTTCTAATAAACTCCTCACTCAAACCAGCTTCACAGTGTTTAAAGGCAGCTAAACGCGCGACGCAGGTCTTATTTGCGCTCAGACCTGGATTTGTGCAAATTGATAAGGATCTTTTCCGAAAAACCTACGGGGCATTTTTTAGATCTCACTGGAAATATGCCGTCCAGGCCTGGCGTCCGTGGTTTAAGACAGATTATCTACAGCTGGAACGAGTGCATGCGAGGGCTACGAAGATGGGCAAGAATCTTAGTCAACTGCCTTAGGAAGCCAGACTCACTGAACTTGATTTGTTTCCTCTCAATTACAGGCAACAACGCGGTGACCTCATGCAAACCTACCTGATTGTCAGAGTCCGAGAGTGTGCCCTAGAATTTGCTGACTTCTTCGAATTGGCTGGGACGGAACATCTGCGGGGTCATCCTTTAAACTGCAGATAAAGTTCGTCCACACGGACGACCGTCGGAATGCCTTTTCAGAGAGGGTGGTTAAAGCATGGAACGGAGGTGGTCCTTTCAGAAACTGTTGACACATTTCAATACAAAATAGACACTCATTTGCTGAGATACTATTGTACATATAATGAAGATTGTGTCAGTAGCGGCAGCTTGCACCTACCCCACACATATCGATGACGCTTAATTTTCATTTGCCAGATTTATTACTGTAAACGTTTATTCTATTGAAATTTTGTATGTAAATAGGGAACTCAAGTGTGAAAGCCTACTTCCCTAAATAAAGTGACTTAATGACAGTGACTTTCCAGGTACTCAAATAAAACATCTATCTATCTATCTTTGATGCAAGCCTATTAAGTAAGCAATATAATATCAGGGAAACCGCCTAAAAAAACCAGGAGGACCGTATTCAAGGTCCAAAAATTGCGTTTTAAAAAGAAAACGGAAAGAAAGGACTTTATAACTTCCGAGGTTAAGTGTTTACGTGATTTGGTTTTGAAAACCGCTAATGCAGATGACAACCTGATTTCGAGGAGAAGATTATTCCCCAGGAAGGCATATTTGGAGGTAAAAAAAACGAGAACGGTTAGTTGTGGAGCTAAGGTGTGGTGAAATCATCATGGAGGAATTAAGATTCTCATAGGATCAATCTGCTGTTGTGAGATCGTTAATTTGTGGGAGATTTGGGCTAGAGTTAATGCGAAACCAGAAGCAGAGACCGACTTCCAGTCTTCCGAACCACAGTAAATTAATTTTCATTAAAAGACATCTGCCCGTATAAGAGACACGGGATCCAGAAAGTGAAAATAATCATCGAATTAAAACTCTCTGCACATTTTAAATTTTACTGCGGTCAGAGGCGTTCATCATACGAAAGATGGGCAGCAGTATTCTTAGATGGAAATAACAACCAAGCGGTACACTTTTAACTTTAATTCCAGAATGAAGAAATTATGTCATATAAAAGAATAAATATGTGCTAACTTTGTAGTAGTTTGCTCAGCATGAGCCGATAATGCTAGCTTATTCGTGTAAATTAGACTTAAGTCTCTTAAGGTTGATCGCGATAACAGTGGACTTTTTCGAAACAATAGGGGTCCAAGCTGGTGCCCTGATCGGCAATGGATATTTCTTATGACATTGGTTGTAAACTTGCAATAAATATGATTATTATTATTATTATTTCTATGATACATTTCTTCTGACCGAAAAGACCACCGGCAAGGTGGTGAAACGAAAATGCCCGTGGTAATATTCCAAAAGATAGTTTAGATTGAAAGGAGGATGGGGCGTAAAAGTCCGCAAAGATACTCGTCACCGGGGAAAATGTCCATTAGCTTAGCAAAAAATTAACAACACAATGAGTCCCACGACTCGAGTAATACTTTCGAGTTACAAAAGTAAAGATCCCTTTGGAAATTGAATTGTGACTACTTCACTCTAAAGAAGTTGAGTTTTTGTGAATGTAATGGTCAGTAATGTCTTTACACAACCCAATTTGCAAATTTAAGGTATTTGTATTTGAAACGCGAATACTCAATGGACCGAGCTAAATTCAAATGAAAGGTCATCCCAAAGAAAGCAATACTTGCAAATAATTGCATTTTATGTCAGCGTACTGGCAATATCAACGTAATTATCAAGTATGGATCGAGGTGATATTGATAATACTCCTAACTGATAGAACTTTGTATAGTTTGGATTATGCAGAAGAAAGTAAAAAGTGCCTTTAAAGAATGATGACAGTTCAGATCGGGGTATAATTGGTACCAGTTTACCGGGTGATTTATTTTGTCTCCCTTTTCATGAAACTGGGATTCTGTAACAGATAACGTTTCATGTGTGAAACGCTTTATCACTGTCAACTCAAGAACGTAAATGATGGATTTTCAGCTGCCAAATAAGCTCGACATCCCTCAAGATAAAACTTAGACCTGGAATAAGAGAAAACGAGCTCCATCACACAGAAACATTAACGTGATTCAGCTGGCATCCGAAACTCTTGGAATAATTATGAATTTAGAAAACGAGGGACAGTTCGGAAAAGCAAAGAATAGATTTACAGATTATTGATACCCCCTGTTATCTTATCCAAACTAACAATGGGGTTACCCAAAAAACTGTTGCTACCGAACTGTGCGTGTCAGAGGAAGAAATAAGATGTCACAGACACTTTTACCTTAAGAATGGTTAAAATAAATCAAAACAGTAAGGAAATTAAAAACATTACCTTCCAGAAGCTTTAATGATAAAGAAAGCCCTGGTGTCATGAGCAAATTCACAAAGTACCAAGGCTTAAAATCGCATAGTTTTGGTCATGTATCTTATTTTGGTTCTACAAGGAGAAGGCTGTTTGGGGAAAGATACTGTTCGATTCTATTTTATTCGCTTTCCGAGGTGTATGAGGCTAAATAGAAACGAACAGTATTCCAGTCAGGTGCTAAGTTGCATCTTAAGAACGTTGGTTCTAATATCCTCAAGTTAACAATTTCAGAGTATTAACCTGGTAATTGTGCGTTCTTAGGAGATAATAAAGGGGCAATTTTATGAAAGATTAAGACACGTAGAAGATGTTATTCCCAGTCCCTTTAGTTCACTTAAGGATAGCACAAATATTTGAATAAGCATTGAAAATTAGACTCGCGCGAAAGAGGTATATGGAGTCTCGGGCACTAAGTGATGCAAATTCATTAAAATCTGTTGCTCAATTCTTCCATGTTCCGTCCTCAGCTAAGTTTCTGAATGTCACTTCACCTTTACTTAACATTTAAAAAGTTTCGTTACAGAATATAAATAAATAAATAAATTGTATATTTTAGGCTCAGAGAGCCCCGTCATTTCAAACTTAGTATCGCGGTATAAATAAATACAAAGTGGATAATTGCTGCACTATATGAGCAGCCATATTAACAGCAGAAATGAACAATATGGTAGGCCTATTTGATTCAGAACAATTTACAATTTTTTAAAACAATAGTCAACAATCTTTAACATAAACGGTGAACTAGAAAAGAAGCAGTAAAAAAACTCCGTCGGCTAAATCGGAGGCGGCGTTCAGCGAACCGCCAATTTAAAAACAAAATAGGAGAAAAAACTGCTTCACTACAAAATTTATAGCTAGATGCAATGGGATAGTGCTGTGGTGTTGCTGACAACGTATGAGGGTTCGGAACGCTCCTTGTCGTGTGAGAGATAATATAGCAGTGAGAGCTACTGTTTGTAACCACCAGTGGAGGTGAGAGAGGACGAACTCATCGTTGACACCAGGGTCAAAACGAAGAGGGGACAGTAGAGGTCATGAGATCATCATTGAGATGCGACCTTGCCGACTGCATAGTCCATCAATCAAAGAGGAAAAACCATCAGAACCCGCCTTGATCCTCAACTGAACCTGGAGACCATCGTCGGGGTTGCAAAAGCGGAGGAAAGTACCAAGGTTGTCAAGACTTGGCGATGCTAGTTCAAAAGGAGGGGGGGCAAAAAGTGAATGCAAAGATCGACTCTGCAGAGGATGATGGATATATAATAAGAGACCAATATAAGATTGACTCTGCAGAGGATGATGGATGCATAATAAGAGACCAATATAAGATTGACTCTGCAGAGGATGATGGACATATAACAAGAGACCGAAATAATATCAAAGGAGCTGCCTCAAATACCAGGAGGACCCTTTTCGAAATCCAAAAGTTGCGAGTTAGGAAAGGAAACAGACAATAAGGACTTTATATCTTCCGAAGTTAAATATTTGCGTAACTTTGTTTTGAAAATAGCTAATGTGGACGACAAAGCAGATTTTTAAATTCATTTTTTTTCCAACCACTTTACCATTGAAACAAGCCTTACGCCCTCACTCCATCTGCAGTAAAATTTCAATTTACATCTAACAACAATTTATCTCTTGCCTGAATTATTCCACAATAAATAGTTAACATAAAAAAATTCACATTCGGTTGAAACTGATAACATTCAAAACTCACTTATAAACATTTAAAATATTTTCCACCGCTAATGAGCAAATTATTCTCAGTATTTCTCGAAAACGATTCCTTCCCCGATTTTTGGAAAACTTATATTACAATTCCAGTTTTTAAATCTGGTTCCCGTTCTGACATTCATAATTATGGCGGTGTTCATAAAATGCCCTCTCTTGCTAAAATCTATGCAAAACTAATTGCATAAAATAACGGATTTTTGCATAAGTAATCGAATTCTTAACTCCTCCTAACATGGCTTTTTACCGAACCACTGTCGTGAAACCTGCCACATGTCTTTTCGAAATTTATTAACATCTCTTCGAAATGATGATCTCTCTGTGGTCGTTATCTATTTTGATCTTAACAAGGCCTTTGATAAAGTGCTTCATATGAGACTCATAGGTAAGTTAGAAGCGTTATGATTTCATTGTCCCCTTACCGATTTAATTATGTCCTATCTACCTAATTGAAAACAAAAGGCCTTAGTTGAGTCCTTATTTTCAGCTGACACCCCAATTTTAAGCGGTGTCCTTCAAGGCACCCTGCTAGGTCCTCTTCTGTTTTTGCTTTGCAGTAATGAGATTTCATCCGCAGTTAAACACTCTCAGTCTTTTGTTTATGCAGATGATCTTAAATGCGCACATTCTTTCTCTAAATCTTCGGCCCAATGATGCTTAGTAGAAATCCATGCAGACGTGCTTGCTATATGCGCGTGGAGCTCAACGTTGCAAACGTAATTCTCACCTTCTAAGTGTCTTTGCATGTGCTTCGGGCTTGTCAGACTACAAAAACAAGTTATTTTCCAAGGCACCCTATAACTGAATGTTCCATCATCCAGGACTTAGGTTTAAGCTACACTTATTATTTAGATTTGTTGCCTCATGCCAATAGAATAACGGCCAAAGCTTCCCAGAGGTGTGGCTTTATTTCCTTTTTTTATTTCTTTCCGAAATTAAGTAAATACTTTATCAAATGTTTATCCTTCCTATTCTTGAACTTTGCTGTCTACGTTTTAGTTTAAGGACCGAGCCTAGCCATTCGAAAATTGGCAAGGTGCAAAGTCATTTTACTGCGTTACTCTTACCTTCACCACTTTCAACTACCTCTACCTCGACCAGGTAGCAGCTTACTTACCTAAAATTTTTATGTTTTGGGAGACTGGAAGCTAGCTTTTGCCTCCTTTTCCGTCTTAGTAATAGGTGCAATATTCCCCAAATTCCAGCCATTACTTCTGTAAGTTGTCTATAAAACCTACGTAATTATTCACTGATCATATCACCTCATATATCCTCCACATCTAAGCGCTCTCTGTTCTTTTCTTTCTGGTATTGCTTTCTTTGGAATAACCTGCCAATCGCTTTAAGGTTATCAAATAACCCGTCTACTTTTGAACGAAAACTGCACATTAATCATAACACTGACTGAATTTACCTTTTATATTCCTCTTCCTTCCCGAGCAGGTTTCCCCATGACCCTGAGAGAGGACCATTGGGAATTTAGAAGACCGTCTCCAAATTATGTCTTCCATGCATCGTTTACCCAACTAACTACGATTTCTTCATGACCGATGCCTCCTTAAAATGATTGCAAACAATTATGTCATATTGCGCACTCATTTTGAAGCACCTCCATTTTGAATAACAATGACCATCCTCAGAATTGCAATCTGAATTCTGAGCTGTACAGGCCTCAGATTCATCATCGATTCTCGTGCCAAGTAGCATCCCTGAGCCCATTATGTTGATTTATACTTAGAAAATTACCAGATCTCGCATTATCCTTTCAAATTACGCTCAGAAGCAACCAACCACACTGATTCATATGCTCTCATGGAGCCGTGTTGCGGTGTCGACCCTACACGGTATGTTGACGATCGTTTTGGGCTCCTCTGTTGGTGATCTGAGAAATCAGTATGGAGAGTATCTTGGTCGCTTCTCTTACAATTCTTCCAAAACCTTCATGATCTCTACGGTCCTTTCCTCGTTCAACCCTCAGTGTACGAATGATGCCCGTGAAAGTTTCCCCTGTCTAGCATCCTTGACAGTTACGCTTATAGCCTGTCAATATGCATCGTGATCACACCAGCGGTGCTGAAGAGAAGCATCTGCCATTACATGCTTTCTCCCACGACGAGGAACGTTTGAACACTCATACGCTCTCATCAGCATGTCATTTCTACCTAACGCCTATGTTTTTCACTCAGGAGCGGCAGTTTTTTGGACTTTAAATCCCACAAACCCCATTCAACAAATGCCTTTTCCATAAAAACGCCCAAGGCGTTTTCTTCAGTGTCTGCTCATTTATATACTTTTTGACCACACTGATTAGTGTCAATTGTCGTCGCCAAACCTGACCGTATATTCACAACCTAACTTTTCACAAATTTGCACTCGTTTTAATTCAGTTCAGTATAATTCAGTATATATAAGGGAGATAGGCAGAGCCTTTGAAAACCCTATTTACAGATAGACAGTAGCAAAACAAGCAAATGTTACATGGCGATAGTCGTTTTAGTATATCGATCATTGCTGTGGACTAAATATATGTTCATCAAGTAAAAATGCACCAAGTCTTCTTTTAAACGTTTCAACGCTTTCAGCCTGAATAACTGAAGCTGGCAGTTTGTTCCATTCTTCAATCACCCGTTTGGAAAAGAAGTTGGCCCGCACTTCAAGTTTGTCGTGTTTTCTTTTCAGTTTGTATTGGTGACCTCGGAGACTTGTCATGTTTTCCAATTAAAAAAATGTTGGCCATCCAAAGAGCACAATCAACTCCTCTGACCAGTTCGAATTTCAGCTCCTTTTCGAATTTCAGCTCCTTTGAGTGAACGAAGTTTTAGTCTCTACCTTAGTGTAGAAGACACGTTGATTTTGAATAACTCTTGAGTGGATTGTCCAGTCTCTAAATTTGGGAAATATTTTCTTGGACTTAACGATTCTGCGGCTATCCAAATATTCCATCACTGAGGATTATTCCACGTCCAGGACATTATCCCTACGAGAAATACAAGCTTCAGCGTTTACTTGCTTCCAAATTCACGCCAGTGGTGTGCTGCTCTAATCTGCTTTCATCAGGGAGGGAGAAGTCGCAACAAAGACTGAGTCATTGCATGCTTATTAGAAGTCTGACTCCTGAATACTATTGCATCCTAGCCCAGTTATTTAAGAGGATTTATAAATTAAATGCATTCGAATACAGTCATAAGAGGTATGGAAAACGCAGACGCTCAGGAATCATCTGTGCAGAGAAAAAAATTCGCAGCGCGGACGAGTTTCGAACCCAGGTCGCAGAATTGTGTGGCAACGAGCATAACCACTGCGCTATGTCCTCACGACAATTTGGATAACAAAATTGTATCCAAACAAAAAATAATGACAAAGGCAGATATTCTATTACGACTTCTCCTCCTGCCAAGCGGGTAAAAAGCCTGGGAACACTAATGAATGTCACCTACGAGGACGAAAAGTGCATGGGATGTTTAAATCTCTTGCAGAAATTCTTATTGATGGAGAAGGAGATAAGTAACTTGAAACAAGAAATGGCCGATCTCAAAGAGAAGGTTCAAAGTTCACCCGAAAAAAAAACACCCGCAGCAACGAGAATTCCAACCAAAGAAATAGCGTATGCAACTATTGCTTCCCTCAAGAATACCTCATGTAGAGCTTAAAGACATTGCGTCTACAGAGCTTCAAAAAGGGAGATCAAAACCAGCTCATGCACCTTACTACTGTCATCGAGCTTTAGACAGAAGCAGAAATGTGCTGGATACACAAACATATGCGGCATCGTCGCTGAATGATACAAAAAGGGTGAAGTTGAAAAGCACGTCGAATTTGAAGCACCTAAGACGAAGAATTCGAAGGCGAAAAAGGGCCAAGAAGCTTTCACAAAAAAAAGTGGTTTGAACTCCGGAAAAGCTCGTTCTTACCAATAGATGCTCAAGTTAAATCCTCTGTTGGTAATACAGGAGCAAGTGGAGGACCAATTGGCAAAGGTTCCAAAATGGGTTTGCCATTAACTTTAGGAATAGTTGCTCATACTGACGAAAATAACATCGTCAACCAGAGTAGCATTCTTCCTAATACTGATGCTCTATCAACAAATCTGAACTCAAAGTCACCAAACATACATTTCGACCGAAAACGAAATCGCTTTATTAAAGGGGTTCCCGAGTCCACTTCTCTGATTGCAAAGGAAAGGGTAGAACATGACCTCAGTCTTTTACGAGAATACTCATATTCGATTCTTCGAGATGGCGAATGCGTAACAGTGCACAAAGCATTCCGTTTAGGAAAAGCGGATGTTTCACATGAACTATCATCACCAAGGCCTCTTAAAATCATTCTTGAAAATGATGTTCAGGCTTCACGCCTCCTAGAACGGAGAACGGCTCTCCGTAGCTCACACAGGGATGTGTTTTTTCAGCCGGATTACGAACCCAAGGAAAGGTACAAAATGAGGATGCTGAGAGCAGAACTGAAAAGGAGGACCGAGCAGGGGAAAAATGGCTCCAAATAAAGAACGGGGAAATAAAAGTGATAAAGAGGTCTTTCTTATGGCAGACCCCGTACATAATCAAGGTGGATTCTCGCCGAGACGGAGGACACTAAATACGATGTACCCAACTGTACAGAGCTTGAATAATACAAAGAAGGCGCTCCAGAACTCGGATGACGACCACTCATCAGAATAATAATAATAATAATAGGTTTATTGATTTGGCACTGCTTGGCGCCGTCAAATCGGCGGGATGGACAGCAGTTCATCTCGGAAAACAATGACAGACTCTAGTATTCCAACGCGCGAAATGCGCAGATGTCTTTATGGAGGAGTTACCCAGTCTAAATTGAGATGTTTGTATACCAATGCTCAGAGTCTCCTATCGAAAGTAGATGAACTCAAAGCATTAGTATCAGACCGAACCCCCGATATCGTTGCCATTACGGAAACGTGGCTCAAAGCCAAAATAGCGGATAGCGAATTTTTGATAGATGGATACCAACTTTTTCGAAAAGACCGAGAAAATAGAAAGGGAGGAGGAGTGACCATATATGTTAGGACAGGAATCTCGGCAGTCGAACGAGCACACTCCATCTTCCCTGAATATGAATTTCTCTGGATAAAGATTAAAAAGGAGTGTTCACAGAACCTACAATTCTTGACGATCTACAGACCACCGAACATTTCAAGTGCAGTTGATGAGTCCCTCCTCCATTTGCTCAAGGAGGTAGCAAGTCACCAGGAGGTGCTTATTGCTGGAGATTTCAATGCACCTATAGTAGACCGGGTTAATCTGACAGTTGATGGTGCGCCAACTTCCTTCGGCCACAAGCTAATGAATCTCACTTTCGACCAAACTCTGGAACAGAAGGTTAACATTCCAACGAGATTAAGAGAGAACCAGAGAGCAAATTGCCTGGACCTTGTATTTACGAAGGACTTCTCTAGCATTGATGAAGTGTATTCTATTGCATCCCTCGGTAAGAGAGACCATAGAAAGCTGATGTGGGATTACTCACTTTATTCTCAGCGCCAGAATGGAACGGAATGCAAGCGAAATATATGAAAGGCTGATTTTAACGCGATGAGGAAAGAACTGATGTCTATGAGATGGGATTGTTTGCTTAAAGGGAATCCAGAGGATTACCTGCAATCATTTAAGACAGTCTCGTTTGATCTGATTGAACGCTTTTGTCCAGTGAAGGTGCAAAAAAAGAAAAGACGCCCCGCCTGGTTAACAAGAGAACTTAACAGGCAGCTAAAGAAGAAGAATAAAAAATGGAAGGTATACAGGCAAACAGGGTCAGCAGAGCATCTCAAAGAATTTCGTCATCAAAGAAACGCTTTAAAAAGAATGATCCGTCAGGCAAGGAAGAACGATGAATCAAGAATTATTCAACAGGCTGAATATAAACCAAAAATTTTATTCCATTATATCAATAGCCGACTAAAAACAAGGACCCAGTAGCAGTACTCATGGATGGGAATGGTGTTGAAGTCGTTGAAAATTGCGACAAAGCCGAGTACTTAGGTCGGTTTTTTGCCTCGGTTTTCACTAGAGAACCGGAACTTCAGCTTGACCACGTCAACAGTGCTGTTATAGACGCCGGTCCAGTGCTTGAATATATAATCTTCCAGGAACCTCTCGTGGAACTAGAACTGTGAATTCTGAAAGAAGCGAAGTCATCTGGTCCGGACGATATACCGGCCAAGTTCTTGAAAGAACTGGCCAGCGAACTGTCCAAACCACTAGCGCATATATTTAGTTCGTCATTTGAATCAGGAAAACTGCCATCCGAATGGAAGGCAATAAATATATACCCCATATACAAGAGTGGTGCTCGATCTAATGTCAACAATTATCGGCCTGTCAGCCTAACCTCCATTTGCTGTAAAATAATGGAATCAATAATCAAGAAGGTAACCATGAAGTTCCTCGAGGAAAACCAATTACTCTCAGATCTCCAGCATGGCTTCAGACAGAATCGCTCCTGTCTTTCTAGTTTATTTCTCTCCACAGAGCAGTGGACTCGTGCACTAGACGAAAATGGTAGGGTTGACGTCATATACACTGATTTCAAGAAGGCGTTTGACAGTGTCCCACACAAACGTCTCATCTACAAATTATCTGAAATCGGCATAAGAGGAATGCTGCTGACATGGATCGCAGACTTTCTTACAGATAGATTGCAAACTGTGTGCGTCAATACCTCAAAGTCAACACCTACTCCGGTTCTAAGTGGGTTCCCCAAAGGCTCGGTGTTAGGGCCGTTACTTTTCTTAGTGTACATCAACGACTGTGTCGATGACCTGGATTGCAGCGCCATCATGTTTGCAGATGATTTTAAATTGTGGAAGGTCATCAGATCTGATTTCGATAGGCACGCACTTCAAGAGGATCTCAACCGTCTTAGCAGCTGGTCTGCTCGTTGGCTCTTAAATTTTAACGTTGGGAAGTGTGTGGTCCAAAGACTGCGTACAAGAAGGACCAGTGAGGAGGATGATTCCTACCAACACATTCTCAATGGGCAGCCCCTTCCAATTGTTGAGGAACAGAAGGACCTCGGTGTTCTAATTAACTCCTCACTTAAACCATCTTCACAGTGTTTAAAGGCAGCTAAACGCGCTACACAGGTCCTATTTGCGCTCAGACGTGGATTTGTGCAGATGGATAAGGAACTCTTCCGAAAAACCTACGGGGTATTTATTCGATCTCACTTGGAATATGCCATCCAGGCCTAGCGTCCGTGGTTTAAGAAGGATTATCTGCAGCTGGAACGAGTGCAGGCGAGGGCTATGAAGATGGTCAAGAATCTAAGTCATCTGCCTTACGAAGCCAGACTGGTTGAACTTGATTTGTTTCCTCTAAATTACAGGCAACTACGCGGTGACCTCATCCAAACCTACCGGATTGTCAGAGGCCGCGATTGTGCCCTAGAATTTGCTGACTTCTTCGAATTGGCTGGGACGGAACATCTGCGAGGTCATCCCTTTAAACTGCAGAGGAAGTTTGTCCACACGGAAGTCCGTCGGAACGCCTTTTCGCAGAGGGTCGTTGGAGCATGGAACGGACTCCCTGACGAGGTGGTCCTTTCAGAAACTGTTGACACATTTAAATTCAAACTAGATACTCATTTTCTGAGAAACTATTGTCAATATAATGAAGATTGTGTAAACAGTGGCAGATTGCGCCTGGCCCACACATATCGATGACCCTACATTTTCATTTGTCAGATATATCACTGTAAACGTTTGTACTATTGACATTTTTGCATGTGAATAGGGAGCTCAAGGGCGAAAGCCTACTCCCCTCAATAAAGTGACTTAAAGTGACTATATCCCCTCTGTATTGCCTATAAGAGAGAGGAAACATTTTATCATCTTATTCAAGTTGACTACGCAGCCTTTGCACTAATACAAACTGACAACAACTTAGGAAACCAAACGTGTACAGCCTCGAGAAGATCTGAAGTTATCCAGGACCTTCGACATCTCCAAACGGCTGAGTCGTTCCTGCATATTTTTATACAATTTACAGTATTTTTTTAAAGCGTTTTTGAACGACAAGGCGCTTTTTTGCTCATATTGCTGCAAATACTCGCCATATTCCAAACCCAGTTGGAATATTTCGTTATACGCCCAAAAGAGAACATACGCATACACAGTGTTTTTTATACTCATGGACTCAAAGAAATTGTTTGCTTGCAGCAAAACCAGTAATAACACTTCCTTTAAAGGAAAGCCTGTTGAGCTGGCTTTGGCATCCATGACTGGCCCTCGATCAGTTTACACTTACAACCAAGGACCAGCAAAGCGCGCAAAAAGCGTAATGGCAGCCAAATACGTCGGCTACGAGGAGGAATCTTGTGTGGGATGTTCTTATATTCTACTAAGAGTTCAAAAACTGGAAGATGAGCTTGCAGACTTAAGGAAGCTTTTGCGAGATAACAATACTCGACGAAAGACGGTAAAAAATATTACAGTTAAAAAGTCAGTGACCAAAGCACCTACAGTACCAAAAAAACAACAACTTGTAACAACTTAAAAGTTCGGACGTGAATACCAATGACGACCGGATAACAGGAACACAATCCCTGAATCCTAAGGACGACGACCAAAACGAATCACAAATCACATCCTCCCATCTTTGGTGCTCTAACAAGCCCGTAGTGGCATCCCAAGGAACAAACCCGCGGCAATCTGCAATGGGGAAACACCAAAACACCACCAAATTGGATAACGTTCCGACTTCAGTCTCGACTTCTGCCGGCTATCCCAGCAGTTCTAAAGAATCCTTAGCTGAGAGCGAAAAAACCAATGAGTGGCAAGATAAAATTGGGAAAAAACATAACACGGCTATAAAGTTTAAAAAGATAACGATAAATCCATCTGGTCACCCAGAGGAAAATATGGTCAGCAGTGTCTTGAAAGACGCCCTGGACCGATAGAACTGCGTTGTTATCCAGGGCCTACCTAAATCAAATGCTAACACCTCAAAGGAAATGATATCCGCTGATCTTGCTTTGTTTCAGCACCTGCTGAACGATATACTTCATTCAGGAGAGAAGATAACCGTTCGAGCAGCCTTCATGATAGGAAAAAAGATATTGAACAGTCAGAAACTGTGAGACCACGGCCTATCAAAATCGTCTTGCAAAACCAGGAAGAGGCTAAGCTACTTCTCTCGAGAAAAACCAAACTTCAAAACTCTCATAAGCAGGTTTTTTTTTCAGCCGGACTACTCTCCTGCAGAACGTCTGAAACGCCGCGAATTAGTGATAGAAATGAAGAGGAGACTTGCAGCTGGAGAGAACAGTTTGATTATTTACAAGGCACGTGTGATACAGAGAAACGCAGCATTACTCTGGAACCAGCCAAAGCTAATGATGGCAGTGACACAGTAGTATTGGCACACTCGAGACAAACGGAGTTTGGCAGGGCCGAGTGCCGCCAACTTAAATTTTTGTATTCCAACGTCCAAAGTCTGCTTTCGAAGCTCGACGAACTGAGAATTCAGGTAGCCATTCTGTCTCCTGATACTATAGCAATCACAGAAACATGGCTGTCACAGAACATCAGCGATTGCGAAGTAGCCTTATCCGGGTACCAGTTGTTCAGGAGAGACCGCACTCACCGCCAGGGTGGAGGAGTTGCGATGTATGTTAAAAGCAATTTCACAGTGTGTGAAATGACAGAGAAGATTAACAATGGTATTGAGGCTATTTGGCTGAAAATAAAGACGCGGGGATCGCAGTCCCTTTAAGTCATGACTCTCTGCAGACGACCGGGGACAGACACTGACGCTGATACTTGTTTGTTGGAGAACATAAAGGAGATTGGTAGTCGACCTGATGTTGTTCTAATGGGGAATTTTAATGCACCCAGCATTCGATAGAACGATCTGCTGGCGCAGTGCTCAAAGTTTTCCTTCGATCACCGTCTGCTTCAGTCAACACTTGAAGCTCTTCTCACACAACATGTATTTTTTCCAACAAGAGCGCATGGAGGACAACAGGCTAGCTGTTTAGATATCGTCTTCACTAAAGATCCTGACAGTATAAACGAGGTTCACTACCTACGTCCACTTGGTCGAAGTGATCATGCAGTACTTTCATGGGAGTATGGTTTATATTCGGTGCCACCTGCAATGAATGAAACCAGGCCAAATCTATGGCGGTGAGACTTTGCAAGATGAGAGCTGAGGCATAACGAATGGACTGGGATCTTTTCTTCCCCGGGAATGTCTCTGAGGACTGAAATTTATTTAAGGAGTGGTTGTTGAACCTAATAAAATGCCACTGTCCGCCATCAAAACTTAGGATATCTAACAGACCACAGTGGCTAACAAGGGAACTGAAACGAGAGATTAACAGGAAAGGAAGGCTTTGGAAGAAATTTTGCCGATCCAATGAAAATTAAGCCTTGCAAACATACAAAACGCAAAGGAACAAGGTTAAAAACTTAATCTTCAACAGCCGACGGGATTACGAGAGGGATTTGCTCCAGCGAGCAGTTCACAATCCCAAATTGCTCTACAGCTACGTAAGAAAAAGCACATGAAACAGGAACCCAATTCCTGTAATGAGAAACGATGATGGTTTCGAGATTACAGAAATTCAAAACAAAGCTGAACACTTTTAACAGTTCTTTCAGTCAGTTTTCACCCGAGAAGCAGTTTTTATTCCATCTAGTTGCAAGACTATGGGAGCACCAATTATTCAGGATATGCTCTTTCAAGAAGAGGCGGTCTTTGAAGAATTAAAAAGTCTGAACGCATGCAAATCCCCTGGCCCCAACGAGATTCCAGCAAAGTTACTCCTCGAACTTGCTCGAGAGCTTGCCAAACCGCTATCCTTTCTGTGCCAGAAATCGTTCGACACGGGAATGCTTCCTACCGACTGAAAACCAGCCCACATTACACCGCTTCACAAAAGCGGTAGTCGTGCATTTGCTACAAACTACAGGCCTGTCAGCCTGACCTCAATCTGTTGCAAGGTTATGGAGAAGCTTGTCAAAAAGGAATTGATGATTTATTTAGAAACCCATAACCTATTATCAACTGCACAATACGGCTTTCGTAGGGTAAGATCGTGTGTTACGAACTTACTTTATACTATGCAAAGCTGGACAAAAGCACTCGATGCAAAATACACTGTAAATGTGGCCTACATTGATTTCCAGAAGGTATTCGATAGTGTTCCACACCAGCGTCTCCTTCACAAATTGAGAATGTTCGGTATTGGCAGCAAACTTCTTACGTGGATCAAGAATTTTCTCGTCGGTCGTTCCCAAGTGGTCTGCGTAGGCGGATCGCGATCAAAGCGCACAGTCATCGAGAGTGGAGTTCCGCAAGGTTCAGTTCTCGGACCAATCCTATTTCTCTTGCTTATTAATGATTGTGTACAGGAATTGGACTGTGACTTTGCTATGTTTGCGGAAGATAAAAAAATTTGGAAAGTTATCAACAATGCTGCCGATGGAGACGATTTCCAAGAAAATATCCATCGATTGGACGAGTGGTCCCGCAAATGGCTCTTGTCCTTCAACTCAAACAAATGCACCCTGGTACGTCTGGGAAGTCGGAATCAGGTCATTGATATGCGACCCTACTTTTTGAACGGTATGCCACTCCGAGAAACACACACACAGAAGGATCTCGGCGTTTGGATGACAGACAACCTGAAGCCTTCTACGCAATGCTGCAAGGCGGCTAAATCCGCCAATTCAATGCTGTAATCTATCAAGCGGGCATTTAAAGTTTTCGATGAAGACTGCTTTTCTAAAGTCTTTGGTACGTTTGTTAGGCCCCATCTTGAATATGCGATCCAAGCCTGGCGACCGTGGACCCAACAGGACTACAAAATGCTCGAAAGGGTACAGCGACGAGCCACAAAATTAGTAAGAGGTCAAGGTGAACTGCCATATGAGATTCGCCTAAATAACCTACAGCTCTATCCTCTGAGTTATAGGCAGTTGCGTGGAAACTTGATACAAACCTTCCGTATCGTGCATGGCATGGATTGCGCCCTCCTATGTGATGACCTTTTCCAACTTGCTACTACGAATAATCTCCGAGGTCATCCATTCAAACTAAGTGTGCCCCAAGTAAGATTGGATGTGAGGAAGTATTTTTTCACCAACCGTGTCTTGAAACCGTGGAATAACCTACCTGAGGCGATTGTAATGTCCCAGTCTGTGGATATATTTAAACATCGGCTTGACATACATATAAATAAAAAGGTTTATTGATTTGGCACTGCTTGGCGCCGTCAAATCGTTAGAACACAGGAAAAAACCTAAAACAAACTCCTCTTTTCATTAAACACTTAAGCTTTGGTTTGTTTGTTTGCTTAAATAGCAGTGTTGAAATGACGAGTTTGTTTTAAGTAAAAAAAACCTGTTTTCCAAGGTTTAGAAATAGCAAAAATAAAGTTAAAACAGCTATACAAAATGAAGATGAATGCATCAGGGAAATAATGTTTAGAGACAAGACTAGTCTGTTATTGACGTTCGAGGGTATTCATTTGACAGAGGTAAAAAACGTCTGCGGTCGATTCGAAGGGATAGGTACTTCCAATCAGATGCGTGCGCAGTCGATTCCAGTGTGGGGTCTGCCGAATAATTAGACTTAGTTGACTGATTGCTAAAAAGGTGAAAATAGATTAGGAGCAAGAAGAGTTCAACGGTAAGAAACTTTCAATGCAGTCATACAGTCTTCATATTTGTATTATATATCAAAGTGTTGATTATGTTTGATCTAGCTGTATGAAACAGCTAGTACCATTCGTTTCATAAAGCTATATCAAAACCTAGACGTGCGGCTCATTGCGCATTCGAATAACATAGAGCATAAATGATGTTAAAAATGGAGAAAAAAACATACTACTAACAGACAGAGATAAAAAATAATAAGTTTTGCAAGTAAGTTTTGAAGCAAATTGTTTACTTATCATAAAATTATACATAAAAATAAAGACGCTATCCAAAAACATTTTAAATGTAAAGTTATCATAATTTTTTTAAAATAGTTTCAAAGATAGAAAAAAAGCTGCTTTTAGATAATGGATATATAAATCATTAAATTGAGAGCCCTTGTGCCTAGCCAGAAGATAGTTATAATAATAATAATAGGTTTATTGATTTGGCACTGCTTGGCGCCGTCATTTATGAGTCTTGAAGGTCACTAACCACCACTTATAGCTTGCCCATAACCCGAGGGTGTACCACATAACCATTGCAGGTCGTCGTAGGTGGTTTATAAAAGGACATTAAATAACTAATCGTGGGAGATTCTGGCCTGAGTATCCGGTTCTAGTGAAATGGCTATCACCGCACGCAAAGTTCGTTGGATTTTCAGCTTGACTTCTAGGTGCAGATAATACAGCTCATCGGGAGAACTCAGGATTGAAGAAGCTATCGCCAACAGGAAGATTATGTGACTACTTTACCTTAACAATATCCGTGTACCCCGTAAATCGGCCTGCATTCACTTGACTGTAACGTTTCTTACATTGATTATTATTCTTCCGACTTTCTGTATCAAATAGGGATTTCAAAGGCGTAAGCCTATTTTTCTCAAATACACTGAACTGAACTGAAGTCTTGCTAGGTGGCCCTCATAGGGTAGGCATTCCAATCCTTTGACTAGTTTCGTTGCCCTCCATTGAACTTTCTCCAGCAGAGCGTAGTCATGTTTCGTCCAAGGGTGCCACTCCTGAACGCAATATTCCAACACCGGCCGGATAAATGTTCCAAACACGTGCCCAAAAAGCTCTCCGTTAAAATTAACGAAGGACCTCCTGATTGCGTTTAAAATACACATAGCTTTCTTTGCGATATTAGCACAGTGCGATGATGGTTTGAGAATTGGTGTTATCCATATACCCAAGTCCTTTAGAATATTTACCTCCTGGAGTTGGTGACCACTGATGAAGTACAGGTATTCAAACCTAATCATCCTTCTGGAACTAGACCGCAGTCGGATTATTTGGCAATTGTTAAGATTAGGGTTCAGCAGCCACTCATCACACCATGTTTGCAAGCGATCTAAGTTTTGTTGTAGTTTTGTTGATTTATATTTATCCAATGACAGTGCCCTTCTAGATACTCAAAAAATCTTCCTGTCTATCTATCTACCATACGCAGTTAGGTAATGATAATAAGGACAACTTAAATCCTAATAAACAGAAGGAGGTAGTGTATCGCGTCCTGTGCCAAACCTGCTCCTGTAGCTACAGAGACAGAGTGGACACCTGCTTAGATCATGCATACACGAACTTAAGCTTTCTGTGCGACGGGGTGACGGTTTATCTCAAGTGGCTGCCCACACCTACGAAACGGGTCACAAGTTTAACTTTGCAGCCACGAAGATAACCGCCCCAGCCAGCTGCAAGATATGTTGAGCATTGATTGAAGCCTGGACCTCCGATGAGAGCTCGGTCAATCGATTTATGGACCTCGTGCCGGTATACAGGTTCCTGCGTAGTAAAATTTGGACTGGTGCCACTTGAGTTTGAATGTGCTCTGCCTCATCCCTATAAATGTTACTCGTTTATTTTGCATTTATTTATTAATTGCCAGTTTACAGGCAAGGTCAAAAGGGATATATACAGTAGGGGGTCAAGCTGACAGTGAAAAAAACTCCTGATCGTTCTTTAAAGTATTTTCAGGAGAAAAAACTGCAGCTTGTTGAACAGATTAAAGTTTAGGAAAGGGAAGTGTTGACACAGGTGCACGATGTAGTACTTCTCCTTTCGGTGTTGTGGATCTGGTCTTCTGTACTAGCAGCAAGTATGCCGGCGAGCGGCTGCTAGCTGTAGACTGAGGAATAACCCGATACGGACTGCAGAGCCAGCAATATTGCCTTCAGCATGAAGTCCGCATAGGATTCAGAGTCCGTGGACGCCATCAGAACGGAAGAGAGCTTCAAGAGAATCAGCACCCAAAATTCGTGGAAGGTGTCCTGAATGTAGAAAACTAGTGACAGCTCTCGTAAACAAAGGATAGTTTTGCTGAATTTTAATACTTCTGGGTAGTTTATTTGTAGTTTTGTTGTTTTATCTCTGATGATGGTCTTCAGTAAGAGTTCAAAAGCTCAGACGAATAAAGCCATGATTCTGGTGAATGAACAATCTTCTTTTTCTTCTTTTTTTCTTCTTCTAATTCTTCTTCTTCTTCTGCACATATAATCTGAAATAAATGCTGTCTCTTATTGTCAAAAGGAGAATCGCAATACTCAGGACAATTGCACTTCACACAAATGTGGGGTGTAGATAACATTAAAAGTCTTGAGCAATTTTGTACGTTAACCGCCATCAGCAGATACTTAATTCAGAACGTTACCATTTATGCCTGAAGAGGAAAGTTTAAAGAGAAGGAAAGCATAGCATTTGCGAAATTGAAGTAGGCTTTGCAACACCATTGTTCGTAAATTGTAGAATGTGATTGAGGTAAGAGATCAGACAGGTTTATATATAACTTGTTTAGAGGAACAAATACCGAGCCGCACCCTACTGCCTATTCATAGTAGTAATACATAGCGATATGCCATCCTTTCATTAGCTGCCTGCTCTTGAATAACTAAGGTCCTCCTTGTTGGGCGATAGGCAGAATTTGTTATTCCTTCCATGAACTGGTAAAGGTTTTACGTTCGAAAATTAAATTACAGTTATTACGCAGATGGAACAGAAAACTCTCAATCACTTTCACCTCTGAAATACCAACGAAGAAGCCACATAGTCCAGGCCTATAAGATTGATGACAACATCGAAGGACTGTGGTTGCATCTTCGAGATCAACTGCTATAGTTTCAAGAACAACTCTGGTACAGAGGTGGATGTCAGGAAGTGGAGTAGGCTAATTTATAAGGAATGATTTGCATAAGAAAATATTGATCCAATGAACCAGGACCATAGAGTTCCCTGCAAGATTTAAATACCGTCTCGTAAGTTGACTTCCCGAAGTATTATGTAACGCTTAACTAAGCAGGTCACTCCTCAACTCATTGTCGTTTATAATCAACGTTGATAGTGAAAACGGGAATATTTAAGAAAATATTCAAATCGGTATGTACTTGCTGTTTACCTTTAAGACTATCATTCACTGCACACGTGTGATATTTTTCTTAAATTTGTTTTATTGATTACAGTAAACAGCAGCCAATTTAAAAAAGTGCAGGTTTTGCATCGGGTTTCTGAAAATATTAGCAGTTTTCTTCTTATTGTGAGCTTGCTACCTGCTTCTAAAGTGCCATAGTACGACAATGACTAACTAAGCAAATATGTTTTTCATTCAAAGGCGCGAATTTTTATGCATAAGAATTACCTAAATTAATTTATTTTTTGGTCCGACTTTTTGTGCAAAGATATTTAAGCTTAGTCTTTTAGGTTACAACATTAAAAAGTATTTAATTCTTTTCTTCCTTTTTACAATTTCATTTTGGACTGCCTCTACAATTTTTCCTGGAGGTAATATTTTTGTGACGACACAATAGTTGTATTTGGCTTTCGCATTGCAAAGAAAATGTTCTTAAACACGTGTTTTACTGCACTGTATTTCAAGAAATCTAAGAGGGTTTATTTATATACTAACCAGCAAACCTGTTTTATTACTTGTAATTTTTATCTCTTAATTTTTAAGGCTGGACACGGCATTTAATATGTATCATCGCACGTTCACTCAGAATTTGCCGCAATATGGATTAACCGACTGTAGAGCCGTTTCGTTATAATAGCTTCCTTTCATCAAAACCTCCGCTTCGCGCAAGAATTTTGTCTTTCCGTCAAAGTCAATTTGTTTCATCCATTTATTTGTAGGCCAAGCATAGGCAGGTCATTCTATCAAGATTGACGGCTTGGTTACATGACTAATATTTATGCTACTAAATGATAAGATATAAATACCCTGAGATCGAAATTCCTCTAAGGAAGATGAACTCACTTTAGCAGTGTTCACAATAAAACGACGTGTTAACCTGTAATCATTATTTACTGGCCATCCAATTGAGGCCGGGCTTTCACCGATAACGCCGTCGGATTTAACCTTCCAATGACTGGTCAGTTAAAATTTCATCTGACTATGGAATTTGATATGTTAGGTCTGTATGCATATTGAGGAGGAAATAAATCTTTGAGTGCAGGTAGCGGTCACTTAAAAATCGTCGCCTGTGGGAAATTGTATTATACGAATGTAAACTTCATTGTGCCAGCTTCCATAAAGGGTGCGCGCGACAACTGACATGATAGATCTGAAGATGACTTGAACATGAATTCCAAGAAACTCGAAGATTCTATGCGCTGATTGTTATTAATTATCTAGACTAGGCAACGTGTAAATTTTAACTCTTACTATAGGCATATAAAATAATAACAATACGCACAGTGCTCGCATAACTTAAAAATCTTCAAATTTATGTTGTAGATCTCCTTTAATTTTTCTCCATAATAAACTGAATTCCTTTTCTGGCATTCTACCCTATGCACTTTCATTTATACATTTCTCTTCGAAACAGCTTGCTTTAATTAGGGAGCCTTTTATTTGCATCTGTGGGAAGCTTTTATCGAAAACGTTCACTTAAAAAGGCACTTATTAATTTCGGAAAGTTTCGGTTTTTTTAATAATATCTGGATTCTGAAGAGGCATTTCGCTGCAATGCGTGTTAAAGTATTTGGTCAGCTACCACTTTAAAGTGTTGATGAAAAATGCACGTTATAACAGGTTTTAGCATTTCAAAATCTACGTTAGGTTTCCCAAGCAACCAGCCAATTTTGGTTCAGTATTAAGATACGCTTACATATATATTTATTGTGATACAAGGAACAAACACGAAAACAGATGACAATATTTCATTCAACATTGAAAATATTGCAGTTTAGACAGCAGCAGCCGCCAACATTGAAAAAAAATACTGGCGCAGGGATCTCTATCGTAGCTAGTTCGATAAGACATTCATTTCAAGCTGAAATTAAACCATTTAGGCCAAAACAAACCCAAAATTGCCACAAATTAAACCAAGGCGTAACTTAACTGTACCTAAATGTGCACAGAAGTTTGTCATCATTAGACACTAAAAAATAATAGGCAGAACGGCATTTATATATAACTTCCTTAAGGCAATTCCTTAGAAAAAGAGCGAGCCCTACGTATCGTTTATTCAAATGCCGGCCACTAATACAACTTGCAATTATTAATCGACCTATGATAGTACCATCTTCAGAAGGCACATAAGAATTGCTATGGCAATTTCACATCTGTAATTTTCTTTCACTGCCATATATTTTAAATTTTCCTGGAGGGCCTCCAATTAGTTTTGGTATTTAGACGATAAACGCAAGGAAATTAAAACTTAAGCACATTGGTCGCGGGTTTTGTCTTACTTAACAGTTGTCTCTTCCTTTCATTCGTACTTCCCCTTTTGTTTCCAGAATTCGATCATTCTTAACTTCCTTGTCAATACAGTATGAGATTCAAGCAGACTTACTGTCCACTATTGCTGCCCATCTTAAGTAACTATCTACCTCTCTATCCCAGTTTCCGCACATTGTCTATTTTGCATCATGACTCAGCTACCAACTTTACGCAATTTCCCACGACATACCACTTGTTGAATTATGAAGCTTTATACGTTAAGCCGCATCAACAGTTAATCTAAATGATGTTATATCTCGTCCTAACTTAATGTGCGGTGTGCCTTTGCAGAACAGAATTGGACAATCATTTTCCTCGGATGTGGAAATCAAGAAAGCGCCCAGTTGATGCCGGAAAATGAACGATGACTCTTCGACTCAGGGGGAGCTACAGCGTTTCAGCGGCTGAAACTCCAGCGCAGTTATCACTCCTCAAACCCATCACCTGTAATGTCGTCTTTTTGGACGATAAGTCCGAGCTCTTCAAGGTTGATGTAAGTCACATTGCCTTCGAGTGTTTTGTAGAAACATGCCCGAGGACAGTTGCTTTTGGACCTGGTATTCGAATTTCTTGAGTTGCTGGAACGTGATTTCTTCGGTCTGCAGTTCAGTGACTACACATGTAATCCGGGACCAGTCTTGGTGCGTTTCGGTGCTGTGACATTTATTTATTTGTTGTACTTAGATGCATATCTTGATTATTGTCGAAAGTTAACGAGACGGAAGCGTTTCAACAATGTGGCTCAATCTAGACTTGCTGAAAGTTTAGTAAAACCTTGTTTTCATGAGGCAATTCGGATCCAAACAAAAATCAACAAAATATCTTACATTCCTAGTCTTTATGTAGATTAAAATATCTTTTTTCGGTGATCGCCTTCTGTATATATCTCTGGTCCCTATACAACTGCCTATGAGAACTCCTCACTGAGCCTGAAGGGACAACAAGACAAGCATGTTCCCTAAGCTCATAGGTAAGCGTTCTTACTGCCATAAAAGAAAGTATGAAAAGGGACAGGAATTACCTAAATATTTCCCGAGTACATTACCGAAGACATCTTTTTTTGATGGGCGCATTCCAAGATGAGCACTGGACAGTCGTCTCCATGCTGTATTATTGTTTATAAACATAAAACGTTTGCTCCGACGGAGAATGAGACCGCGAATTCTCAAGAGAATCATTTTATGGGCCTAGTTTCTTTAAACTGTCTGAATGGTGGGGGCCGGGGCAACTTCGTTTAGTCGGTTTTATCCCATGCATTTTTCTCTCGGTGATATTGAACTGATTAACTGTCCACACATTTTACAGCGTCGAGTTCACAGAAAATGTGTATTGCATAATAGAAGAACATTTATAAAATTATCGGCAAATGTTATCTACCCTTCTATGAAGGTTCCGTTAGAAACATATGTTAAAGTTCTTCCACACCAACCTGGGCGATCGCACAACACTTTCCCGTGGCAAACCAATAAGGGCTTATATACCCTGGCTGAGGGTTACCCACTCCTTTATCGGAATCACAGCAGGAAACGGACGTCCACGAGCTCCACTTTTATATGAGCAAGTTCAAGCATCCGACAACCACCCATAATACTTTCACATTGATGGTCTTATCGAGATCCGAACCAGTTGACCGTATGCTCGTTCCTTCATTTAATGTCCACAGGGTACAAGTTCAAGACAGGATTACTTTCATTTCTCCATTGTCTAGTACATGGAGCCCTTAATGACCTATTATGAGAGAGTAAATCAAGCAAACAAACAAGCTGTGCCTGAAATTTGACGCTAGAGACTGTCTGTCCTATGTATTTAAAACAAAGAACTTTCCGGTTCTTTTTTATAGGCACCTAGGAAGGGTATCCAGATCTACTACTACACAGGTTTACATTAAGAGTCATACACACTCTCGGAACCTGTAGACAGGCACTGTGAAGTGTGGATTTTAGGCAACAGATGATGTCAAACACTGAAAAGGACGGCAGTTAAACCATTGCATCCTCCGATATCGTAATAATGTTTACACAGCATGGTCCCAATAGCTGTACCTTTTTGCCCAAGGTAGAGGATCACCATTTTGAAAGGTCGGTTGTTTAAGGGGTCCACATTCCTAAACTCCTGCAGTGTTCGCAAGACTCTCTAAAGTCCTGCCTGGAAAAACGATATAACCAGGATTCCTTAATATATGCTTACCTGTCCACTTCTGTGGCGTGTTTGGTGGTCTGTAAGACGTTTTATGTAGACATTTACAGATTTTTCGTCTATTTTTTTACCTCACCTATTGACTGTTTGGCGTGGTTGAAAATGTATTTTAATCCTGCCATTTCAAAGCCTATTTTATGATATTAATTATATTAATCTTATGTTTTATTCTACATTGTCCTAGCATTTTAACAGTGTGGTGTTGGACCAAGGTAAAGTTACCCGAATAGCTTGATCCATTGAATACTGTTTAAATGAACTCTTTAGGCTTAAGAAAGCCAATGGGATCCACCTAGGTAGAAAGCAGATATTGACTTTACTATCCTAAGAAGGAAACATTAACCGATAGGGTTAGAAAACCAGCTTATCCTCTTGTGCCTTCAAGCTCAGCGTAGAATTCGTACAGGCAGTCTTATACAGAAGCGCTTTTCGAGATGGAAAAAGGAGGCTAGGATGGACCTTACTGGTTTATTAGCTGCCATCAGCCAGCCACAACCAAACGCATATTTGATGTACCCAACAAGACGAAATTGTCAGTTCCAATAACCGGGTTGGTAAATGTCCCCTTCCTACGATACTATATACCCGATTGCAACCGACAGGATACCGGGATCGTAGTTCCACGGTATAGCGTTAGGCTGGACGATAAAAGATCCTGGGTTCAAATCCCCGATTCTCAAAACCAAGAGGACACCAGTCATACCCAAGCCTTGCCTTTGTTTGCAGTGTTATCAGTAGCCTCTGTGCAACCACTGAAGACGCTCCAGAGTAAATCGATCGGTTAGTGCCCTCACTTCCACTTGTATCCGACGGAACAAGGAGCCTTTGACTCAATGGTTAGGGCGTTGGAATTCTAACTTACAGGTCCCGGGTTCGAGCTTCAGGTGTTGCAACACCTGAAGTCTGGTACGGCTGACTGATGATGGCTAATATGCCAGAAATGGTCATTAAATTCTCCCTTGTCTTTGTTAGAAATCACTTAGACTTTCAATTTTCTGTCAGGAAAAGGGAAAAAATTCTCGAAAATTGTTTTACATTTATCCAGTGCAATAGCAACATGGTACGTTCGCTGCTGGTCCCACATACCAATGACAGAGTCTTTTGGATCTGCTGGCCTGGTGATATCTGGCGTCAAGGGGCATCAATTGCCTTAACTGGCTCACTTATGCATCATTTAACCGGTCAAACCAAACATTTGTGAGCACAACAAGTTGCTTGGAGAATTCTAGTTTCACGTCTCCATTGAATGATGGTAGGAATGTCGAGCAGGGCAATGACATTCATCTGAAAACTGACCCATGGGCGCTGGACGTTGAGTTACCTCGCCTTCAATTAGCTCGCGGGCAGCGGTCGAGATCGTGGCCAGCTGTTGAAAGCACGAATAAGGTTGAAACTATTATTGTCTCTGTCAGTCCAAATTGAGTAGTGCGTGCCTGAATCTTCGCCTGTCTGCGATGCTCATCACTAGAGAACGAAACTAGTTTGCACTGATTAGATTGGATCGAGTCGAGACTGGCAGTTGTTTGATTGAATGAAGCTTTTAATCCGAAAAAAACTCAAGCTGGGCCGGTAAAGCTACTGTAAGCGTAGAATTGCTTACTTTAAAGTCAGCTCTTTTGAGCAAGCCCCCGCCCCCACTTCCGAGTGCACAGGGCGTTTTCGGCCTTGATATATCTTCGGCCATCGCCGCCAGTACTTAACGTAAACCACCTGACGAAAGATCAATATATCACTTTCCCCATTGGTACCCAGGCACGCACTAACCACCTTCCCCCAGTCACCTGCAAGGCATTTCCTTGAGTGCCTTATCTGCCGCCTTAACGGGCTAAACTGTTAAAACACCCTTCCTGTCCACATCGGGACTCGCCGACGTCTGCGGTGGCGTGCAACCACCCCATCTCAATCAGTGCTGTTTTGTCACGCACTGTTGGTGGCACACTCGCTGGTAACGAATGGCGAAAGAAATGTTAATAACCTACGGGACTGGTAGGTCTGATTTTTAAGGAAGACTGAAATACTGTTTGCTGCACGGATTTTGTGACGATATGCCTGACTGTCGGATTGCACGAAGCAAACAAACTCGTGCTTGGTGAGCGCATCTTTGTAGCGTTCAAGCGTGGGTGGAAAAGTCATTTATCAGGTGACCCAGCGTATTTTGCACCGAGAAAGGATATATAACTCTGTTGAGCGGGAACATTTTTGGCTCAACTTACTAGCTAGTGGCTGCCTTGCTCGACTAGGTGGTGTGACAGCCAATGCTACGGTTTAATTGGCTACATGCTATGCGCACAGGTAACATACGCGAATCAGCGAGCTTAAATTAATGCCCTAACACTCTCATAGTCCTTAAGCTACATCTGAATACGCACCAGAGTCAAGACTTCTCTTAAACCAGCAACTTCGGACAAAAAGAAAATCAGGTGAGACCTAGACACATGGGACGGTGAGCTTAAATTCCAAATATTGCTGGGGCAATAGACCTTTAAAATAAAAATAAAATTGCACCCAATATACTAATATATGGAGAGTTCATCACTTAGTGCAGTTTGGTTGAAAAATACTCTCGAAAATTGCCTACTCCCGATCCTACTCTTTATTTCCCACCACCACGACCACCACCACCAAATCCACCTCCATCATCATCATCATCATCATCATCATCATCATCATCATCATCATCATCATCATCATCATCATCATCATCATCATCATCATCATCATCATCATCATCATCATCATCATCATCATCATCATACATCATCATCATCATCATCATCATCATCATCATCATCATCATCATCATCATCATCGTCGTCATCGTCATCATCATCATCATCATCATCATCATCATCATCATCATCATCATCATCATCATCATCATCATCATCATCATCATCATCATCATCATCATCATCATCATCATCATCATCATCCTCATCATCATCATCATCATCATAATCATCATCATCATCATCATCATCATCATCATCATCATCATCATCATCATCATCATCATCATCCCATCATCATCATCATCATCATCATCATCATCATCATCACCATCAGCATCATCATCATCATCATCATCATCATCATCATCATCATCATCATCAATATCATCATCATCATATTCATCATCATCATCATCATCATCATCATCATCATCATCATCATCATCATCATCATCATCATCATCATCATCATCATCATCATCATCATCATCATCATCATCATCATCATCATCATCATCATCATCATCATCATCAAATAATCATCATTACACATCATCATCATCATCATCATCATCATCATCATCATCATCATCATCATCATCATCATCATCATCATCATCATCCATCATCATCATCATCATCATCATCATCCATCATCATCATCATCATCATCATCATCAATCATACACCATCATCATCATCATCATCACTCGCCATCCTCATCATCATCATCAATCATTACCATCATCATCATCATTCGTATCATCATCATCATCATCATCCATCATCATCATTCATCATCATCATCAGTCATCGATCATCATCATCATCATCATCATCATCATCATCATCATCATCATCATCATCATCATCATCATCATCATCATCATCATCATCATCATCATCATCATCAGTCATCATCATCATCATCATCATCATCATCATCATCATCATCATCATCATCATCATCATCATCATCATCATCATCATCATCATCATCATCATCATCATCATCATCATCAATCATCATCACCATCATCATCATCATCATCATCATCATCATCATCATCATCATCATCATCATCATCATCATCATCACACTATCATCATCATTATCATCATCATCAATCATCAATAGCAACGACGACGGCCAAAACAGTAGCGGAAACGCCAATTGTTCTTTTTTCTTCTATTTCTTTCTATTTTTTTTCTAACGTATCTTATTTCTATTCTAAGTATATATATTGCAGTCCATTACTGTTTCTTCACCTTTTTATTTTCTGCCCTCTTTTTTCTCCGTCCTGTTTCTTCGTCTTCATTTTTTAAGTCCTTATTCTCCTCTCATTATCCTTCCTCTTTTTGTCCTGTTACCAGTATTTTTATCCTTTTCGCTCAATTTTTAACTTTTCAAGGTTTTATTCGCATTAATTTTTTCCTTTTTCTAATTTTCTTCTCTTTCTCCACTCTCATCCTCGGCCTCGTCAATATGCTTAATGCATTTCCGTATTTGTAAATGATCGTTTGCATAAATGTGCGCTACCTTTTATCGGAACGTCCGTTACAAGTTATTATTTTATAGATTATAGGAAAGTAGGCGCATATTAGATCATGCTATCTAATGATTTATTTTCTGTTCTTTTTGGTTTGCTATTTATTGCTTTGCAAGTTTGGAGGGTCGAGAACGAGCACTTCTTGCACACTTTCGTACTTTTGATACCCTTGAAATATGTTCAGCGGATGTCAATGAAACTATTATCGATCGGCCTACCTAACCACGCTAGATTAGATGAACAAATATCTGGAGTTAAGCAGAATAAGTCTTATAGACTGCCCAGGTGCTCTCAAAAAATTCTGCTACGCGGAATATTATCGAGAAAGACAAAATATGGTGGATGGCTAATTCCGACTAATTCATTGGCCGATTCCAATGAGCGTTATATCAGGCCCAGGTGTGGCCTGGCTTACGCTGAACATAAATTACCTTCAATTCATTTAACCGAAGACGGCTAAACTAGAAAGTCATTTTTAATCTGTTGAAATCCTCAGCAGGCTTGGGTAGGATATGAATAGCTAACATGACATGCTGGCTAATAGACCAGCTTTCTTATTCCTTCTGAGTAAAGCTTGAGATCATTGATTTCTAGTCACATTCAGACTTTCTCCGAACCTTGTAGTCCAGTCTACAGACAGGCAGCCTCCCGGTCACATCTGATTAGGAGAGATGGGCGGAGGCCAGTGCTCAGTCTTTCTCCTCCCAAGTGCAGGTGAAAAGAGTGCTAACGGCACGCAGAACTATGACTTATGTTGAAAACTGTTCATCCGGCGGCAGCATCTCAACAGTGTTGAGTGGATATGATACTTACTTTGTCAAGTTCAAAAAGGTTGTAAAACCAGGTCAAGGCTGACCTCGTCAGCTGGCTTTTTTACGAAACGCTGATCAGGTCAGTCTTATCACAAGACTTATTACGACTGTGAGGACGAGCCAGGTAGCAGTGTGTGCATAGTAGCCCACACGTAAAAAATACAGTCAATAACTATGACGCGTCGTGCAGGCGACGTGGAGGTGAATTGGACGAAAATCTAGCGACGATGGTTCTTCCATCGGATGCAACGGTAGTCAATACTTTCCGGGAGACCAGTGGTCCCTTACGCGTAAAGTGGATTACAGTGGAGCAAACTTACGCGAGATTTACTGTGCTCTTTTCTGCTTCGACAAACATGCTGTACTGGCGAAATAGGTGTAGATGACTGGTTATGGAGGTGCACTCAATGACTGACTCCAGTCAACATCTGCTACGCGGTATACGCGGTGGACCAACACGGCGTTAATGCGAGTGTGCATCCATCATTAATGCCACGCCAGGGAGGAGTATTGTGGCACGCTTATGTGCAGGCTCAGGCCACGCCATCCACCTGCGTCCGATCCTGCCTTCGGTCATCTTGACTCTGCCATGACACTGGGCTTAGCTGGGTTGGCGAGGAATGAATGCGCTGGATACAGCGCAAGTCTGCTACCAATATAGCCTACTTCACGCGCAAATCACCGTCCCTGCACCCTGCATGCTGTGGAGCAACTGGTTGGCGTTGTCGGAAACGACATTTGACCTGTCGGCCACTCCTCCATAAGAACCGTCCTTACTGAATCTGAGCGCACGTTAGCGAGAGTGGCTTTAGAGAGCACGTTAAGAAGGAGCCGTGTTGAAACTTTGTCCCTCATTCAGAGGAGGACCTATCTATCGTGTCCGTTAGGAAATTCCCAAGTTGTGGCTTTTGCGAGCTGGAGAGTTTAAAAGCCCACCAAAATTGATTGTAATGAGGTAAGGTTGGTATCGCTTTTCTCAATGCATGCCAGGATGTGTATTTCATGGCACCCTCACCTATGTGAGTTCCAAACCGTCCCCGTGACAATGTGGCAGCAGCTTTGCAGATGAGGTCGCATGTGCCACGCGAAGACAGACTGTTTACCTCTTTCAGCTGCCACGCCTGAGCCCTCCCTGTAGGGCTTGTCAGCTTCTTTCCCTCGGAGCCGGGTGGGTGAGGGAGGAGAGAGTGCGGTAGATGCATCGCATGTCTATTATCACCATAAGCGAATCCATGTGGCTCACTCTGCTGTGAGCCACGGGATGGACACCGTCGCTTGCCAGGGTAAATATGTCGCACCAGTTAAACTACTGCAAATGGACTCTGGTGGAATGTTCGATTTAGCGCAAAGACTATCTACTGCGTGGCATGCCAACACTGAATCATGGTTAAGTTGTGGAAGAGTAGTGTTAATATATTTAGTGTTCAGCCCCACTTTCTGTCAGTCGCCCATTAATCTGACGTCTTGGTGGTTTACGCGTTCCGCCCCCCTGCCCACCTATTGCTAGGTCGATGACATGCCACGAGCCAAAGTTGTTCCCTTTTTGGGTGAATACGAGAACAATTCAAAGGGCGAGGGTCTGGTAGTTCTAAGCCACCTTAGCCCGGGGCTGTTCGCGTATTCACAAAAATTTGGCAAAGCACCGGAACAATAAATTTAAGTTGCTACTGATTGTTTAAAAAAACAATTTTATTCACGAATGGAGGTGCGTTTGCGTGCGAATACGTGCAAACATGGTTTCCTAGCTCTACTTTGCTAGACCTTCCACTACTAAGGCGCATTCGCCGATCTGCCTACTGTGACGCCTGTTCCATCCTGTTCCATCCTGTTTCTCATGCGCCTTCCATCTCTTATATGAGCCAAAACGATCTTTCACTGGCGTGGGAGCTACGGAATGTGTTGGCAATAGCGGATTGCACGAAACATCCTTCACCCCAACTTATTTCCCGTTTAAATTCAGACAGCAAATCCCGTTATGATGTAATAGAGACGCCTAATACGAGTTAAGGGAGCGCAACATATTTTAAAATGCAGGGAAAACTCCACAAAAACGTGCGTCAGCCGAAATGGCGAAGGTTGACTGTGCGTTTGTTTTTCAAGCAAGTTATTTTTTTCATACGTAGGCGTCCTTCGAAAGTAATGTCAAATTCATCTCAAACGTATTATCCCTCTCTTTGTTTTAGCGCTGGCTGGATTCCACTAAAACGCTAAAGAAACAGCTCCGGGGTAAGTGTGCATCTTTTTCCCATTTTTCTGACAACGGTCTACAACTACTAACTTAACATGATTTACAGTTCCGAGTAAATATCAGGTCGGACATTTTCTTACTAGAATCAATGTTGCGTTCCTGGGCTATGTGGGTTTCAAAAACTGCTACATATAGGGGCGTCAAAAGATTGCTGCATGAGTTGTCAGCTGTCTCTTTTCGCTGCATAACCCGAAACGTCGACCGAAAAATTTGAATTGACACAGAAAACCCGTACAGCATTAGAGAAAGGCTGACTTGCAGAAGTCAATCAGACAGGGACGCCAAAATAAACCCCGTCTTAGAAGGAGGAGGAGGAGGAAGAGGAGGAGTTGGACACATAAATTTGTCGAAATATATGAAGCGTCTACCATACAGTTGTTATGACAGTATAGCAAGAGAGGAGACGTAGTTCAATGAGAAAAATTTTTCTATAGGTCAGAGGGAATTGGAACGAGAGAAACTATGAGGAGGAGGAGGGGAGGAGGAGGAGGAGGAGGAGGAGGAGGAGGAGGAGGAGGAGGAGGGAGGAGGAGGAGGAGGAGGAGGAGGAGGAGGAGGAGGAGGAGGAGGAGCAGGAGGAGGAGGAGCAGGAGGAGCAGGAGCAGGATTTAAGAGACAGACATGAACTTGAAAACACATAATGCACAAAAGGATCCACTTCTTCGCATATGTTGTGCCTGAATCATGCACGCCACTGCAACTTGTGCCGATGAATTCCCTTGTGCTTGTGCGCGTAAGCGTATTGGCTGATTGTACAGACAATTGGTGGCCAAGCCAGTGGAGGGCTTGTTGAAATGACCGCTCCATCGCGAATGAAATGGTAGATAGTTGACACTCCGTTGACTCGCAATCACCCCTCTTTGCACAAGTGGCTTGGCCTGGAGTAGCTTGCTTGCAACAGTAGCAGCAGCAGGGGAAACGTGATTTTCGCTACCAAACCCTTGCCATGCGCTGGTTGTCCTTAGTATTTTGATCCGCACGTTCGTTTGCATGTCACTGTCGTTCCATCACCTAACCTCCTTAAACGAATTTTATTGATTTGACTGGACGCTTCGAACAGTGTGTGTCCTTGTCGTCTGCACGTCAGTTTTCGAAACAAGTAAACACTCTAGGTCATTCATGGTATAAAGCAATTGGAAGGAGATGCACTTTAGACGCGAAAGAAGCTGCCCTTATAATCCCTACAGCTTACCATTGTCTGGAATTTATGACGGTAACAGAATGTTTTGCATCTTTCATCGATATTCCATTTTTCTTGCTGCTCGAACAGGTATTTGAGGGGCCGTTGGAGTTAATTCTAATTTTTACAAAATCTATGCTATCTTTAAGGTCATATGGAGATTAAAATTTTCACACTCCTTTAGCTACACCTCCACTTGAATGCTCTACTTTGGTATACCATCCCCAGTTAGTGCTCATCTTAATGGATTTATTCGTAATTAATCTAAATTTCCCGAAGGAAAAAATCTGTATTTAATTCCATGGCACAAGATAAGTTATTTTTTCACGCGCCTACGTAAGCTACAATCGGGGAGTACACGAAATTCGAAACCCAGGTGGTGACATTAAGATGATAGCGTCTACCACAGGAGCTACGAACCGAAATCCTTACCCTCCGCAACAAATCTTTGCTTGAACACGTGGAACTGATAGTGTGGAAGCATCCTCTTAGAATGCATTTTGGGTCCCATATGTTCGTTGGAACGGGGGGGGGGGAACAACCATTTTATATATCGGAGAACATATTGGCTGCACATCTTTCTTGCAGGTCAGCTCATTTCTTTTCTCTACGCCTCACGGATAAGAGTTCTTCTTGTCACCTTTAGACTTTGTTACTTCTACGCGACTGACTTCTATTCAGGTAGTTTGCCATTAATGCCAATGGAATTCGGTCTGACGAGGAACGTGGGAAATATTTTGTGATTAAGCTTTCACCTGACTTGTGCCTGTTTTATGTCACTTGCAATCCTCGTCTTCCTCCCAGTCCCCCTCCTCCTCCTCCTCCTCCTCCTCCTCCTCCTCCTCCTCCTCCTCCTCCTCTTCCTCCTCCCAACCTTGAGCCCTGGCATTAACTTTGGGGTAGTCAAAAGGCTTTCGAAATTTTCGAATAAAAGCCAAGAGTTAAGTTCCAGAAAGAAGTCGTGAAGAAGGAGACACGATCACTGGAACAAGAGCTTTATAAGCTTAGCGTTTTGGCTTCTCTCTCAAACCCACCTTCAGAGACAGTCGCACGAAAGAGCGATAGGGGGCCAAACAACGGCACCCCTACCATATTTGGCAGTCCTCGTGGTCTTCGCCGGAGGTCGTACTTCATGCGATGATGGCTTGTCGGTCTGTACTCGAGTCGTTAATGGGCGTGATTTCGTGACCTTTATTGATCTTTGGCGTGACGATTGCGCGGCCATTTGGTCCGCTGTCACTGGAACGGCTGGTCAACCGCGTCTTCTCCGCGTGGCTGATTGCTTTGCCCAGGCAAAATCGCAGCACAGAATATGGAGACGCCAGTGCGCCTGTTAATTGGATGCAGGCCGCTGATCCATGGCTCAAGCAGCTCATGGCTCACGTGGTTGTCACCTATGGAGAGAATTTTGGCCTCAGCAAACTTGAAGGTGTGGCTAGGTCCCCTTGAATGACCCCGCCGCCCCCTTCTTCCCTTTCGTGCGACTCTATCTAAAGATGAGTTCGGGGGAGAATCCAAAAACGTCGGGCTAATAAAGCTCTTGTTCCAGTGATCGTACTTCCTTCTTCGTGGTTGCTGAACTGGCCGTTGGCCATCCAGCAATATGCGACCTTGGCTTCAAAATCTCAACTGTTGAAGCAACCTGCCGCGCTACACGTTAAACACTACTGAATACCACCAAAATGAAGGCAGAGTATACGTCTTCCTGAAAAAAGTGTTTCGGTCTGCCACCATAGCATTCACACACGAAAGCGTTCATTCATTACGTTAACTGCCTTTGACTTGTTTGACAGGAGCTGGGAGACAAAAGCAGTTCGAACTATGCAAGTGTGTATGGGCATATGTACCGACACTGTCACCTGATATCGTTGCACTGAAGGGGAAAACCTGCTTTTCAGACGTTGCTACGTTATCTTGCACTTTGCATTAGCACAGAGTTACAAAGAGACAACTGATTTGAGTGACTCTTAACACGCACCACATCTCCGCCGTCTACAGGCACCCTGAATCTTCTCTCACATCTTGTAGGCAGATCCGTTGCAGTTGGCGTGGGAAATACCAGCTTTCAATGTGGCTCAGTGCATAGTTGAGATATTTGATGCAAAACGTTGTCGACTAAGACCTCATTAGGTTGGATGAATAAATGAATAGAATGAATGAATGAATAAATGAATGAATGAATGAATAAATAAATGAATGGATGAAATACCAGCTTTCAAGGTGGCTCAGGGCATAGTTGAGATATTTGATGCAAAACGTTGTCAACTAAGACCTCATTAGGTTGGATGAATAAATGAAAAGAATGAATGAATGACTAAATGAAGGAATAAATGAATGAATGAATGAAATACCAGCTTTCAAGGTGGCTCACTGCATAGTTGAGATATTTGATGCAAAACGTTGTCAACTAAGACCTCATTAGGTTAGATGAATAAATGAATAGAATGAATGAATAAATGAATGAATGAATAAATGAATGAATGAATGAAATACCAGCTTTAAAGGTGGCTCAGTGCATAGTTGAGATATTTGATGCAAAACGTTGTCAACTAAGACCTCATTAGCTGGATGAATAAATGAATAGAAGGAATAAATGAATGAATGAATAAATGAAGGAATGAATGCATGAATGAATAAATGAATAGTTTGATGAATAAAATTGTGCGAGTGTAGTACTTAATTGCGCAAGTGATAAGTAGATGGCTGGAACTGGCTCAAAAGGCTCAGGAAACACAGGATAAGAGCCAAAATGAAAAGAAAACATTTTGAGTATGTTTTCAAATGCAAAAGATTACTTTAATGCGATGGAACAAATTAACTCGCACGCATCCTCATACTGACTTATATTGTAGCGTTCATTTAGCGCCTTGTATAGATGAAGTTAAAGAAGAATATATTCGGCGCCAGTAAAGTCCATTTCCTATGCAAATCTTAGTCCACTCTGATCCCGTCTGTGGAACATCTGCGCAGTGTACGAGCGCACTTTTGTGTTTTTAGTCCCAGCCAGTATTCATGGTTATGCTTGGATAAATGAAGGTCGAATAAGCCCGAAACAGCGTTGTATCAATCAATTCACCTTCCCTATCGTCACCCCGCCCCTTTCGTCCCTCCGGCACGCTAATCCTTCAGAAAGAATGCATATAAGACTACCTTTTCATACCTGTTTTGTTGGAAATTTCGTTGTTTTTAACTTTCATGCTTGACGTGGGCGCATGTTTTAGTTTTTGATAAGTGTACTAACGTCTGCATTTTTAACTGCAGTCACCATTGATACATTTTCGTGTTGTTTGCAAGCATGTCTTTCTCGAATCTACGGGATAGATTCACCCGCACTTGCAGTAGCAGTACACCTCCAAATACAAGAGAGACAGAAAAGGCCATTTTTGACTCATCAGCCAGCCCTATCCAAATTAAATTTAGCAACACATGGACTTTGGACCCTGAATCTTTGGTTCGCCAGCATTAGGTCCAAACGCTACACCGGGTGATATTCGACCCTCGTACTTGATGTAAGAGCAAATGCCAACGTCACATAGCTATAAGCTGTTGAAAGCGAAAGTAAGCATTTGTTCCAATAGTAAAATTTAAATAAAATCTCCTTTCTTTGGACTGTGTTTCCTAAATTTAAGGGCTACACCCGTGGTAGTAACGGAAGAAATTCCTCCCTATTACTTTTCCAGTTTTTGTACGACTTGCTAAATTCCATGACTTCAATTTTCTCTGGAGATTTTCTGAGAGGAATATCTTGTATGGCCGCCTAAACAGAACACGGGAATAGGAACGGCCCTACCCTCTTAAAATAGATAGCCGTATGGTACATTTCAGAAAGCGTAAATATTCCCGTGTCTTAACGCTAACACGTACCCTAACATATAACTAAACTGTCACCTTAATCTTCGCCCTGGCCCAACCCTAAACTTAAACCCTATAGGCGACACGGTGATAATCTTAACCCCTAACCCAACCCCAACTTTGACCACAACCTCAAAATTAAACCTAACCCTATCTTAACCGGAACCCTCACCTTAATCCTAGACATAAATTCCTTGGAATTTTGCACAAAACCAAATGCATTGTGGGTGGTTTCTATTCCCGTGTCCAGTTTAGGTGGCCATAGAAGGCGTCCTTACCGAATTGCCATTTTAATCAGCCATCCATTGCTCGTGCTACAGTACATGACTCTGGACATAATTTCGACGAGTAGTGTGAGGCCTGTATTCTCAAACATTGTTTGAACCCCGTGCACTTCGGTGAACGTAAATTTTAAATCCTAAGGCTAAACGACATAAGCAGAAGCTTCCGATTGGTTGACGATCGTTCAAGAGCACCGGAACTGTGGCAGAGCTTGTATAACCAGCTTATTGATTACACAAAGGTCGTCTTTCGGATGTCAGCTTTTCAGTCTTCTGTCTTCTGAGTGAGAATCACGCCGCACTCATGGACAAGGTAATTTTGACGATGGCACAACCTTTTTTAGGTCAGTTTCTTGCTTGGTGGCCTCTTCTTCGTCATCCTTGGAGGGAATGTTGGGAAACACACCAATTTCCTAACCGCAACGCGGCGAAAAATAACAAACGAAAACCTCGCCCGCGTTTAATCGATTTTGGCCGTGTCATAATCTGTCAACTTAGAGGACCCGACGGCGCAACCCCAAGAGGGCAGAACTAATTTGTCCTTCATACCTGCATTTAAATTCGACGCACTTGTTTTTTTTTCAAACGAGCACAGACCAAATTCCTCATGTATGCAATCTAACTATTCCTCGGCTCTCTGAGTCCCGAGCACTCTGTTAAGGGTTTGTTTACTTAGCAAACTCCTGATTGAACTACTTAAGAGAGCATTCTTCCTGCCAAATCTATATCGACTTATTACTGCATCCGGCGAGACTTCGTATTTATCCGCAGAAAGACCACATGTTTCCTATTCTGAATGCTCTGAAAATGCTTTTTAATTATTACGAATCAGTATAACGGTGTGGACATGCTGTGCGCTAGGGAAAATGTGCTGTCGTTTGGCCCCTGCAGCTGTTTCCTATCAGCTTCTCTCTTCAGGGTGTGATAACCGACCTGATTTCGGTCCAAATGAACCTTCACTTTTCCTAAAACATAAATTGTTTCCGTTATTCGCGCTTCACAGAAGCCATTTTTGCCTTTTTTAGGGGCGAATTGAATATTTTTACCCCGCCTGGGTTTTATAATAACAAATGCTTGGTGAAGGGCTGCCTAACACACATTCAAACCTAAACCAAGTGGTCGTTAAATCTAGAACGTATTCAGCATTCTGTGAAGACTTGCACATTAACTCCTGATTCATACCTCCTTTCAGTCAACGAAAGGCTTATTTAAAGCTAGTTTTTTTACTTGAATATATAAACAGGTGACGTGAGCAAACGCTGCAGCTACATGCACGGCACTTACAAAAGCTGAATACACAGGTTCCCTTTGTGCCCCGTTGGGGACTAACGTCCTAGTCGTTTGGAATAGGTTTTCAACTAGATTCTCTATGCGACGTTTCGGGGGAATTATATTCCGAACTTTTACTGGGCTCTAGCCGAAGTCATCACAGCAAGTAATGGTTAAGCTGACTGTCACTTTCAAATGGCAGCCCTTAGAATATCCTCACGAGGTTCCTGGATTTGTCCATGGATAAGAGATGGGAATAGGAACTCTCTCCGTAATACAATTATTTCCAAGCACATTTGGGGGTGCTTTTGGTTAGGTTTCGGACACAGGAATAGATAACCTTCCTGGAACTTATCACGGTCAGCTTCAGTTCGAGAAAGGGCTCCTATTCCTGGTATTTCACCGGCTTGTGTTCGGGTTCGCAATACATTTTCAAATACTTTGCAGATAGTTGTCCTTACTTGCCGATTTGAGTGCTGGGAAATGTCACCGTACATCATGAATTACTTGAACGGCAGATAAAAGTGGACAGGGAGTACTTATCTCATGAAAGCTCATGGCTTCAATGAGTTAGGGCACATTAGGCGAAATCAGCCCACACTGCGTCACCCAAAGTTTTACCTGAGTGAATAAGCGACCGTTCTTAAAAATAAGGTATATCGTGGTTTAAAAATTGATATTACGTTGGTTAGAAATATTAATTCTTTTAGAAAATCAGCAAATTCTGAAAACGTGAAAAATTCAGTTAGCTAATTAAACTGAAGTTTTAAATACAGAATGCTTGTCCATGCAAACAAATGAGTAAATAAAACACCCCAAGTAGAATCACTTTTAAAAATAATCCTTTAGTGTATATTCCGCGGCAGTTGTTTTTCCTATTAAGGGCAATGAAAAGTATGGCTGTTACCAAACAGCCTAAATTTCGAGTATGTATTCAAACCATGGTTTCACGAGAATTTGGCGGTTTTTTTCTTCCGCTTTATACATTTTTTAAGATGCGTTTGACTAAAGCGAACTGTTTTTCGCTTGAATGCGTTGGCATGGACATCACAGGATATCATACGCTTACATGCTAGTAGGCCGGCCAGTAACTAATAAATTTAAATAGATTTGTTAGGTGAAATCTTAACCATTTCATTTTATGCCTATTAAGTGGACCTTCCTTTTGTAACATTTTTCATAAATATTTTGCGTGTTAGATAACGATGAGTTTCAGATCATCCTTGAAATTGTGGTAAATACTTTACGTTTTCCTGTGTTTTCTGTCTATTGCCATAACATAGAAGAACACCTGGGAATTTAAAAATCTCGGATTCGGCTCCCATTTTGCCCAGTTTTGCCTCGAATAAACAGAGCTGACATGAACTTCTTCTTAGTAAACAGCATTATGCGCCTCAAAACAGTGCAAAAATACACAATTTGCAACTTAGAATATGTGCCTTACTACTATCTTAAATTTCGAGGATGACGTTTCACGAGTTAGGCAATCTTCCGTATGTATGGCCCTCCGGCAGGACACGGGAGCGAGATTCACCCCTAGTGCAAGTGCAGTTATGCTAAATTCCAGTGATGTTAGCGTTAGAATTAACGTAATCCTTCAGGTAACATTAGGGTAATGTTAATGTTAAAATGTGGTTGAGGACAGGGTTAAAGTCAGTGTTAGGCTTAGAATACAAGGACAGTTACTTACCCGCAATTTAATGCAAAAAAATCGGTATTATGAGCGGGTGAGGCGTTCTTGCTCCTGTTGGTAAGGCCCCTAAGTAATCTTGGCCGAAGAGTGTTCAGTCGATTTTGACCAATCAGGCGAGTCAGGTGCGTCCAATAATTGATAAGGCAAGCAGCTTGCTTACTATTCGTGTGCAATATCAGAAAAACATTAACTTAAAAACTGATAGGCGAGAGAGTATTTCAAGTTGCCTTTCTAAGATGAAAATATTTTTTTGCTGACAACATCGGTACCAGTTGTTCCGCGGGTACACTTTGTTTTTTTGGCGAAAGGCAATATTTCTACTTGCTCTAGCTCTCAGATGGTACCACCGAACTTCAAAAGTTGACTGAGTATCCGGTGTTTGTGTACCCATGAGACCATCCACCTATGAAACGACGTAGGAATTAAATGACTACATCCCCTGCGCTTTGGAGCTGTGTCTGTAGCGCACACAGTAGGTCGCATGTTGACTAGGAATCACTAAGTGGGAAGCTTTTCTTTATTGGCAATGACGGAAAACCAGCGTTGCTCTATCATCAACTAAATCGGGGCTCTAATGTTGGGTGTGCAGCCCAGGATTGGAGTGTCACAGTTTGAGGACAACAAATGAGCCGAAATGGCCATTCAAGACTACCAATGCAATCGCCCCTTTTCTTGAACTATTCTGCCTGTTTTTAGTGCAGCATTTTATTTGGGCGTAAACTCCAACTTTAAAAAGAATCGAAACTCCACCGACTTGATTTGTCACTCAACCGACCCTCAGGCGACGCCTAAGAGGAATACTTTACGTCGCTGACCTTTCACATAACTGTCTTTACGGGTCTCATAGGCGACACAGACGTCATTCGAGGGGGCTAGCGTCTTGGGGCATCTCTTACACGTTTTTATCGAGAAACGCCTACCAAATAATCTGCTCCCTGCTGTTAGACTGTAATTAAACTTGAAGAGGATAATTTGACAGCAGTCAAATCGTTCCTTTGTCGCCTCTGTGTCGTTAGGGAGAGAGCTGCTTTTTAAAAAAATGTTCGATCGACTTGAATTAAACGTTTGAAATCAAATTTTGCTTTTTCGTGCCATTTTAATAACAGCAAGAGATATATATGCGCACGCATTTGGCGCATGAAAGTTTTGTTGCCGGTAATGTTAGCCGTTTTCAGGACATTTGAAAGCACTTTGTGTGGTTTTCAGTCACACAACTGCCAACTGACCACCTCGTCAGCCCAGTGTTTGTTGTGTGGGAGTTGTTAACAAGTGGACTGGGCGTCAGACGGCGACAGATCCTTCTTACCCCTTGATTTTTGTAATCCTGTTGTGTGCGTTAAGGAGGCCAGGTCGTGCTGTTGCGCGCGCAGACGGTTTCGCCTGCCCTCCCTTTTGTTGTTGTGTTCTTGTTTGCGGTGGACCACAATGCGTGGGCCTGCACCCTCTTCCACCTCCGGTCTTTCTGACTCTGTCTTGACACCTGCCCCACATGGGGAAGTGGAACTGAGAGTGAGGTGGATGCAGTGAAATTCTGCTCTCACTATAATCCAGCGCCAGTCACCGTCCCTGAACCACCTTGCTGTGGAGCATACGGTGGACATCGTCGGACCGCGACAGTCAAACTGCCGTGCGATTTTCAAGTTGTGTTCCAACTTTAAACTGTCTGCTTTCCCAGTTAAAGTGAACTAGGCCGTAGTGCGTTATGAATCAAGCGCACTGTGCTCAGCAATTTTCTTGATAACATAGTTTGATAAAAAAGCCTTACCGGTCTTCAGTGCACTGTTGTAAGGAAAACATCCCGATTTCACTCACCGCTGTGTGACTAATAATTTGACCATTCGTTTGGAAATCTGGGGACTTTCGAACCCTTTTTAGGTCTAAGGAAATTGCGAATTCTACACGGCTCCTAAGCACAAGATCTCACAATACTGCAGTTGTTATCAGACGTCTCTTCGCACAATTTGATGACAATATTTTAAGAAGTCCTCTGAATTTTTTTGCGGGTTAACTATCGTAACTTAGAACCATTTATTCTTCCAACGGCTAAATTTGCTGCACCCAGCCACCCTGCAGTCTGTTACTATGACTGGATTCTAATGTCAATTTAGGTCTCTCCCACACTAAATATCGTTAGGAACCTAACTGGCGTTCAAAGGGGTTTGACAGAATAGAAGTATGTACTCCTTGGTTCATACAATGCTTCTTATCCCAGATTCTTAATAATGTCTACCCATGGAGTCGGAAAAGTAAGGGTTTCCGCTAGAACATACGGCTTGCTCAGAATAGCTCTACACAGCAATGTAAAAACTACAAACTTCTGATTAATTTGATCTTCTTGCGATA